>WBZZ01002368.1:0-12500 GCA_019918135.1 Paulinella micropora | reverse complement strand
GGATACAAACGTAAATGCTTGGATAACAAGAGGACCTAACTTGTCATATGCAAGCAAAAGGAAGCAAAAGGAAGTTTGGATCACCAGTTAGGTAGGTAGGGAGGGAGGGAGGTAGGTAGGGAGGTAGGTAGGTAGGTAGGGAGGTAGGTAGGTACCCTACCTACCTACCAACCTACCTACCAACCTACCTACCCAACCTACCTACCTACCTTACCAACCCACCAACCCAACCTACCTACCTACCCGACCTACCTACCTACCTACCCACCAACAGCTAGGTAGGGCAGTTTAGGTAGGTTAGGTAGAAAGAAAGAACACTTCCGCTCCACCGGAGCCTTGAAAAAGAGGGTATGGTGGCGAGACTAAAATTTCTTTCTTACAGAAAAAACAGAACGGCCCGATATTTTCTAAGTGGAATTCATAGCAAACGGTTTTGAGGAGGAAAGAAATGGTCAGGTTTCCGTGGAAAGTCACATTTTCTTCGTAATTCTCAACCAGTCATTCAGTTCCAGAACATCGAGAACATTTGCAAACAAAAGCTGGTCACTGTCATTTACATAAGCTATCTCATATACTTTGTGTAGCTAAGAATGTGTTTGCGACTCATATACTTTGTGTAGCTAAGAATGTGTTTGCGATTGTCATTCATCCTTCCACGAGAAAAACTTCGTACTATTTTCGTCCATTCTTTCGTTGTTGGATACAAATATTAGTTGAAAACCCACACGACCGAATTTCAAGGGTAGTGGACCAGAACTAAAATGATCTGCTAAATGCGCGCACTACATGTGTTTTGCAATATGCGATTAGTCCTTCCATATCATCTTCCTTTCGTCATTCGTCAGTATTTGTTGAAGAAGCAAGCCACATATTTAGTGGACAAACTTGACCAAAGGTTAGGTTAGCTTGGGTTATTTCTGGTGTAATCTGACAGAGATAAACGATCGCATTAGAAAGGATTTTCCTGCCTACCCAACCTATTCACCGACCTACCCATTTAAACTACCTTTTTATTTATCCATCCCCAATCTTTTGTGCAGATCAAAAAACGAAATGGCCCACGGCGTAGTGCATGGAACTTGCAAAATGTGTGGAATCCACACTCCCAACGACATCACCATCAACCCCTTGACTGGAGTCTGCGCAGACTGTGATGACTATCAGTCTGATGGAACGCCCTTCATACCGCACTACAAACATCGCAGGCAATGAGTGCACCTGGACAGCAGATCTCAACTTTGTTGATTCAGGGCCTGCTTTTTTACTTGTTGGACAAGTATTTCCTGTACAGACGAACCTTCCTGTACAGACGAACCTTCCTGTACAGACGAACCTTCAAGCAATGCGTTTAGGGAATTCCTTAGTTATCACATAAAAATGCATTCACAGCTACCGAACTCACTTCTGTTGCTGATTGATTCGGAAATCCTTTAGGTGGTGTTCTCTTTTGGGAATGGTAGCAACCACAGTACCAATAGGTCACCATTTTATGATTAATATAAATGTGACTGGTCAACACTTCATTTTTCTCTTTTTGTATCTCTTGATACCACTTCCATTTTTCCTCGTACTCTTCCCACTTATTCGTGCTGGATTAAAAGTGTTTGCGTTAAAAAAAAAAAAATCGTGGTTACTTTGACGCAAACGGTTTCAATAAGAAAATACTTGCAACTCGCAGGGATGAGTGGGAAGCGTAAGAGGAAAATGGAGTGGTATGGGGCTGTAATTTTTTCCTGATCTCTTTTTCCTTAGAAAGTTGGCTAGGTGATGGGATTAATGTCTATGTTCCTGAGCCTGGATGCCGGCCGACATCATTAGTGACACTTCTGACTAGCTGATTTTTTTTTTTTTTTTTTTTTTTTTTGGTAATAAAATTAATGTTAACCCTTTGGCAGTATCAAAACTCCAGGTAGTGTTGATAACTTCAGGGAGTGATAAAATTTTTTGACCGCAAAACAAGTTAATGCCGGCCCACCCGGTATATTATGGCAATACTGTTACGATAGTAGTATATTTAATAAACAGATAACTGTTACTAACGATATGAAGACTGAGGAATACATAAAGTAGGGACTCAGTAATCTCCAGACCAAGGATTAACCGACAGACAGGAACGATCAGTATTGGCATTATATACTGAGTGGGCCGGCATAATTCGTTCTCCCCCGCGCCTGAGAAGTTGAACTTACGCACCCGCCGACCAACCTCGGGATAAAATACAAATACGAACCTGAGTGACGGTCAACGCCGTACCAGTATTAATAAATCAAACAAAATTGTAGGTTGTGTAGACATCACCCCCCGGATAGCAGGTAAAAAGTACCCTTTTTCTAGTGTCAGGTGCACCTAGTTTTTTCCCATTATTTTCAATATCGTTTGGCCGGATTTGACCTAATGCCATTTTAACCGTGGTCTGTTGCCGTTTTCGTTTCGGCTTCACTGAGCTCAGGCTAATATAACGAGACATCATTCTCTTTTGGGGATTTGTGTCTGGTTGTATTACCCACTTTTTATTGAGCTATCTTCGGGGATTGTAACATTAGAGTCACCAGCACAATGCTGATTTCTTTTCTATGTAGGCATCACCCCCCGGATAGCCGGTAAAAATACCTTTTCCTGGTGACAGGTGCACCAGCTTGTTTTTCAGTATTATTTGTCCGGATTGGACCTGATGTCATTTTATTCCTGGTCTGTTGCCGTTTTCCTTTTTTGCTTCACTGAGCTAATACAACGAGACATCATTCTCATTCTTGAGGACTGTGTTTGGTTGTATTACCGACTTTTTACGAGCTATCGTTGGGGGCATTACATTTGGAGTCCACATCACTAGGGTGATTTCTTTCTGCTTTGCCACACAGGCAACAGAGTGAATTTTCACTGACCTGTCTCACACGGGGACGTCAGACGAAAACAAATACTCCAACACAGCTCCCTCATAACTCTTTCACAAAACAAATAATTTGATTGGTCTCAAGCAGGTGTCTCGTACCCTCTAGCCCAATCAGTATCTGTGTGCTCACAAGGAGACATCAGATACAAACTCTCTGTCGTTCTTGCTGTTCTCACACAGAGACCAAGAAGAAGGAGGTGGACAGATGAGTGAAGGAACACACACAAAACACAAAAAAGCATACGGACAGGAGCACAACACTCTACCCTTCTAGTTTGTGCATTTATCTGCATTATCTCACACATACGTCAGAGTATTTTTGCAAATCTCTGATCGTTTTCTAAAGGTAGGTCTGAGAACCTATCCGACCGACTGTCGACTTCTCAAGGAGAGCTTTTCTAGCTTCTCTATTACTATCTGTGTGTAGGTCCAAGTGCCTCATACTAGATACAATATAGAAAAGAAGGAGGAGAAAGTAATCTGAGTAAGGAGAACAAGAAATCGGAGAAAGTCTCAAAGACTATTTTTCTCAAACAAAAACAAACATACAAACAGTGTTTCATAGAGGACAGGGAATCTTATCCTACCCTCTCTATTAGTTTCTCTCTTCACTAGTCAATCGACTGAAGGAGGAACAGAACACAAACGAACAAAAACCAAACATAGGAGCTGACACTGTCCTCCTGTTGATCACTATTACGACATCATGTCGACAGAGACCGCCGAAGTGAGTGAATTCTCGGAGGCAGATCAAAGAAGAGAAGAAGAAGAAGCAGGAGGAGGAGGAAGAGGATTGAATGAAGGAGGAGGAGGAGGATTGAATGAAGGAGGAGGAGGAGATGAAGGAGTAGGAGGAGGAGTAGAAGAGGGCTGGGATGATGAAGGAAGATATGGAGGAGACGAAGATGAAGGAGGATTTGAACAAGAAGAGACGGGAGGAGGAGGAGCGTATGGTAATCCCTTACCACCTGCCTACACGGGAGGAGGAGGACGAAAAATGATCGACTTGATTCATAGTGATGGAGAGGAGATCACAGTGGAGGAACAACAGTGGGTGCAAGACCACTATGACCTCACTAAAGAAGAGTTTGATAACAAGATGGGGGGAGAGAAGGATACCTATGTGTGGATCCCTCAGGATCAAAGAAGAGAGAAAAGTCGTGCTAAAAAGGATGTCTATATCCTATTATCAAACACAGCTCCTCGGCAAACTGGTCTCTGATCCAGAAGAGAGAAAGAAGATACAGCATATCAAGTTTGGGGACACACACACCCACCTTGAATTACTCGATGCTATCTTTGGGGTGTACACTCAAACCCTGATTTGGGAACGTACATACGGCCCACGATGTGAGGGTTACCTCCAGTACACAAACCCAAGAGCAACGGCCAGATTCCTCGCGACTGGTCAGGAGGCAGTCGATGTAACAAAAATGAAGACCAATCTGGGTTCGAAAAACTCGAGTGGTATATTTCATTTTTTTACAATGGAAATAAAGGCCTTGGAGGAGGGGAAGGCAGAGATGGAAAAAAGCATTAAGGCAGCAGGAGAAACTCATCCTGTGATTGATGAGTTAGAGAAGACCGACAGAGTTCTGACCAAGATCAGACTGTTGATGGGTGCGTGACTGCACAAGGAGGCATGGAAGAGATGGATTCCTACCAAGGATCACTCTGTCCTTAAATCACTTAGTAACGCACCACCGGTCGCCAACAAAGCAGGTGTTGACCAATATGTGGAGAAATATAATTTTCTCAGATCTGCTTCTGAATTGGTGGCCTTTATCACTCATGCTCAAAAGCTGGTGATATCTGAGAAGAAGAAGGCGAAAGAGAATGAGGAGTTCGAGAAGACGATGAGACTGGAAAGAATGAAAGCAAAAGTGAGTGGTGCAAAGACACACCCTCCGACATATTTGACCCCACCAGCTCCTGCCCCACCAGCCCCTGCACCCTCGGGCTCAACTACGGTGGTGGTCACAAACACGGAGAAGAAGGACAGACAGAACATCATAAATGCCTTCAAGGGGAAGAAAGGAGGAGTGGCAAGTCTCATGCTATATGCCAAGACGAGCTCAGACAAAGACTCTGATGCTTCGCTTTTGAGCAAGCTCAAAGAGATCAATGCCTGCATGAAGGCTTTTCCTTGCGACGAAACGCAGGAATACGAGGCCCTTGTTACTGTTTTTGACCAATCTCTAGTCTCGGAGGGATTCGATCTGACACAGTACAAGTTTTTTAGAAAGAAGGAGGAGATTAAGAGAAACAATGCAACAGGCCTAGACGCTCAGTGTGAACTGGCGGTGGCCACACTCATTTCATATTTTCAATCTCATGGATACCAGCATCTCTGCACTGGTACTCTCATAGGATTTGAAATCTTTGAGACAGTGGCGATGAGTTTCAGGAGTGCTGTTGGCTTGGCGGCGACCCTTACGGAGGTAGTTTCCTCCTATGGGCTATTCTATGGCCGCAAGTCGATCATCCTCTATTTCTTTTCGGCGTTACACACAGTTAACCCGAGTAAGCTTACTCAGCTCATACAACAATGCTCGACGTTTAGCTCAGTGAAGTCCAAGAACTTCCTCGAGACACACGTGTTCGAAAATACGGTTCAAAGCGTTGCTCCGTCAGCACTGTTTCAAGAAGTGATGAGTGCATGCTCAAACATGGACTCGCTCACGGAGGCACATACTGCACAGGCAGGCGGTGTACCTGTTGGCGCACAAGCCACGTACACAAACAGAGCTGCCGGTTGGAAGAGACAGAGAGAGCCAGACCTGAAGACCGCATGTTGGAGGTGGTTCGCGGGCTTGCAGTGTAAGGCACAGATGGAGAACAGAGACTGCTCTTTCAATCATGATAGGCAGAACCCAACAGCAAGGGCAAATTTTCTGAGCAGGACGGAAGGCAAGGAACCGGGCCTTTTCAATATGCTTCAGATTGTTGCTGTGAACGAAGGTTGGTATGCCAATATGTGTGATGATGAGGAGTTACGAGAGGCAATCATTACCTACATGAAGAGGATGAAGGAGAAGAAGGAGGAAAGGGAGAGACAAAAGAACTTAAAGGCCTCTCAAAGAGGACGAGAAGGAGGAGCAGGAGCAGGAGGACGAGGAGGACGAGGACGAGGAACATGGAGAGGAGCCTCGAGGTGGCAGGGAACCCCTCAGAGAGGAAGAGGAGGAGGTCGGGGATATACCCCTTATGGAGGGAGAGCTGTTCGAGCTCCAGCCCCCCACCCAGAGGAGGAGGAGGCTCGTGGGCAAGCTCCAACCCAAATTTCGGTCGAGCTCAGGCCTGCAACACTGCCTCGGAGACCGATACGTCATCCTACCCGGACACTACTCAAGGTAATTGTTTCGAGGTGGTGGAATGACTGGAGGGGGAAGAAGAGAGGAAGGAGAAGACTGTGAAGTTTAACCCTAAAGTCACAGTGCTTTCTAATGCTGTTGTGCAGACTGGGCCAACGCTTCCTCTATGTGAAAACAAAGATGCGGGTACACAGAGACTGCAGCCCCAAGGTAGTCTCATACCCCTTCATACAGCACGGTTACCAATGATAACTGATGCAAATAGGAAGGCGAGACTTGCGATGGAGGCGAGGAGGCCAATGGCAGACGTATCGCCTCGGCCAAGCAAACAACCACGAACAGACTCAATGTCTACGGTCGCGGCGGGTGGCGAGCAAAAAGACAATGTGTGTACTCAAGTACCACAAGACAATGTCGCTCAAATAGTAAACGCACCAGTACCGCAGAATAATAAAAATTTAATGAGGTGAAGCAGGAGAAGAAGGAGGAGTTGAAAAACTTAGAGACAAGACTCCAAAATTTGGAACGTAAAGTTCTTGTTCTCGCAGCCAATATACACAGGCCCGATGCTCTGTGTTATACGGAACTTTATTGTGAAACATTGAAGACAATATTAAAAGTTGGTAATGATACGATGGCGAATATTAATATTGTCGGCCGGAAGTTTTTTAATCGATACCGGGACTGGGTGGACGGAAATATGAAAAAGTCAACGGGCACTCTCAAAGGAGTGAGCAGCCGGACGGATATCACGGGAATCATCACACTGACCTTTAAATTGAAATCCGCACGAGTATACCGTATGGACCTCTATGTCGTCCCCGGTTACCACGGGTCAATATTACTATCGTATGACCAATTGGCTACGATGGGGGCTGTGATTGATTGCGCCGCACGGCGAGTGATATATGGAGTAAAAAGAGGAGAAGAGAACGATATTGATCCCTTCAACGCTACTGACTCTTATGAGGCTTATGAGCTGAGTCTAGCGACGGATCACAAAAGGATGGCCATCGCACATGAGGCACTTGAGGTGTACGTTCACCCCCATGTCGTAAGACCGGATGAACTGTCCTGGACCGACAATTGGGAATCCCAAGTGTGCACTGTCACAGTTCCGACATCCCATTGGGACAAAAAGTCTATTGATGATTTAATCGAGAAGCGAAAGGAGGAGATTATATGTGTCGCAAGCAGAGCAGTGCATACAAGCGGAAGCTCAGAGACCTCGACAAGTTGAAATTGATACCGCAAGCATTCACATGCTTTGATGGTTTTTACACCCGTAAAGCTCCTTTGCAATACGCGAGACTCATTGACATGCTGGTGGAGCTCGGTAAAGATGATGAGCCGGACACGGTCACGTATGAAAGGACGGGCCTAGATGATGTCTCGGAAGAGGACTTAGGCTTGGAGGAGGACAGAGAACCCCTCAAGCAACATAAGCAGATGTCTGATGAAGATTTTCAAGCGGCGGCGCGGAAAATATTGGAAGAAGGAGTAGGCACGGAGAAGGAGAAGGAGCTTTTAAAAGCCAAATTAGAGGCGAACAAGGAAATTTTTGACCCTCCACATGCAGGTGGTGTCAAGCCTGAAGATTTCACTGCGGTTATTTACAAAATACCGGGTGCGGAGCCGTCACCGGCACCACGAAGGGCGAATTTGAGTATACATGAGGCGAAGATAGCGGAGGAGCTAGCAAGACAGCTGCTCAATGAGGACTTTATTGAGAGATCAACATCCTCAATAGTCTCACAACCGAGAATAGTGCCGAAGCCAGGAGGAGAATGGCGCCTGACAGTTAACTATGCTCGTGTTAACAAGGTGCTGGAGGAAGAGAGAAATCCTCTCCCGACATTAGAAGAAGGAAGGAGAGTACTGCGGAATGCAAAATTCTATTCGGTCATTGACCTTAAGAATGGCTTCTGGCAGATACCACTGGAGGAAAAGTCCAGATGGCTGACGGCGTTTGTGGTGGGTATGGAAATATACCAATGGAAAGTGCTTCCGATGGGCCTCAAGCAAGCCCCAGGACTTTTCCAGAAGGCGATGCAGAAGATGTTGAGCAGTCAGTACGATGATTTGTCTGACGGTGGCTTTATGAGAAGGCGGGGACAGAAGGCAGGAGAATATGCATTTTGCTATATCGATGACATTATCGTATACTCTAACACAATGGAGGAGCATATCGATCATTTGTCCGATATATTCAGGCGCATCGGAGCTTTTGGCCTGAAGTGCAATCTAAAGAAGTGTCAACTTGCCAAGATGAGTGTGACATACTTAGGGTACGAGATCTCCCATAATCGAGTCCCGATATCCAAAGAGAAGAGGGAGGAGATTATGAATCGACCGATACCGAAGAACCGCACTGAATTGCACTCATTCCTTGCGATGGCGCAATACTATAGCCAGTTTATACCCGATTGGGGTGCAGCACGGGCTAAGTTGGAGAAAATGATAGATTTTGGAGACTTTGAGAAGTGGGGCGAAGAGGCTTTGCAAGCGTTTCATGCGCTCAAAGATCTCATTTACAAAGACCCGAAAGACGGAGGACTGGTGTTAACGATGCCCGACTTTACGAAACAATTCGTAGTCGATACAGACGCATCTAAGTTTGCGATTGGGGCTGTATTACAACAAGAGGATGAGGAGAAGAAATTACGCCCAATCATGTTTATTAGTAGGAAGTTGTGTGCGGCGGAGAGAAACTATTGCACAAGGCAAAGAGAGGCGTTGGCGGTAGTATGGGCCCTCAAGAGGCTCAGAGAGTATTTGTGGGGAGGACCTCAATTTACTGTCAGAACTGATCATCATAACCTGTTATGGTTGATGAATCATGAACAGACGGGACGGCTGGCGCGGTGGCAAGCGTTCTTGTCTTGTTTCGATTTTACAATGGTCCATCTACCGGGAAAGCGAAATGTGGTCGCTGATAGCCTCTCTAGGCTAGAGTTAAACTCAGAAGTATCGGCGTTGGTGTCCACGGTGGAGATGGAAGACTTGTCCACTGACAAGGTGTATGAGGTCAGCCACATTGAGGCGATGGAGATGGCGAGTGGAGTCCGATATGACCGCACAGGTCTACGGTACAGTCCACAAGGCCCGGATCACGGGATATGTTGTGAGCTACATGCCCAGGAGGACGCTGAGTGGTCCTATGAGGTATATGAGAATGCGAAGGCGAACATAAGAGAGGAAGAGGAGACGCAGGAAGTTTATGCGGAGCCTCCTCAAGAGCGGAGAAGTGACCTAGACGATGACCCGGAAAGAATCGGGGTACGGCTAGAAGATGGTACTATCCATATAGCCTCGCCTACCGCATGGAGGCAACAACAGGCTCAAGATCCGGAGTTTAAAGAACTGATACAGTTATATCAGAACCCGGATGAGCTACGGATGACGAAAGCGATCAAAGATCAGATGAAGGAGATGGGATGGAGAGATGGTCTACTGTGGTACAAGGGCCTTCACGGTCGCTATGCGTCACAGCCGGACAAATGGACCCTTTGGGTACCGGAGAGTCTGAGACGATTTATATTTGTCGCAGCCCACAATTGCCCACTTTTGGCGCATCCGGGTCGACAACGAACTCACATGTTCGTAGCGAGGCGATTCTGGTGGAAGAAGATGAAGGAGGAGATAGATCAGGCGGTGGATGCATGCATCCCGTGCAAGATAAACAAAACACCACTGAAGGCAAATTTCTGCCTGATTGGCGAATTTCCTCTTCATGCGGGGATGTTTGAGTTTATACACATTGATCATGTGGGACCTTTCCCAGAATCGAAGGATGGTTACAAATACCTCCTTACGGCTATTGACAGAGCCACCGACTATGTGTGGATCATCCCTGTCAAAGACGTTACCGGCAAGACGACGGCCGAGGCGCTGATCGATAGGATCATCTCACAGATCGGAGTACCAAGAAAGATATGTTCTGATCGAGGCTCGGACTTTAATAACGAGGTCATCGACAAACTATCTAAGTATTACGGGATGAAATTGCAATATGTTACTGCCTATAACCCGCGAGCAAATGGGAAAATCGAGCGGGTACACAGACCCCTCAAAGCCTCGCTAAAGATGTATTGCACGAAGAAGGAGAATCAAAGAGCATGGGTCGAGGCAGCACCATCATTTGCGTTTGCAATGAACTGTCTACCCTCTACGGCGTTAGGAGGCTCGAAGAGCTCAATCTCGCCATATCAGTTAGTATATGGGCGTGAGCCTGATATCCCGACTTCGCTCCTTCACCCAAAAGACACTTGGGCGGATGCGGATGAGTTGTTTGGGATGAGACTTAGAGTGAAGATGGAGGCGGAACAAATAGTCAGGGCGCATAGAGAGGCGGAGCGCCGAAAGACTGATGCTGAAGGGGTGCGACAAGCGCACTTGGATCAGATCAAGTTCCAGGTCGGGGATATTGTACTATTGTACCATCCTCAAGTCCCGAAGGGAGTCAGCCTAAGCTGTTCACTCACTGGAAAGGACCTTATCAGATTATGGAACAGACGGAACCTCTGAATTACAAGATCAGGGGTAGAGGGAAGGTGCAAATTGTGAATGTAAGAATGCTGATTAAGTATGATCCCTTCTTACTGGAAGATGAATCCGTTGAGGAGGCGTTAAAACGGATGAAGGATGATTTCAAAGAGGTGCCGCCCATCCACAAGGAGGCTGGCATAGACCAAGACGATGCTTATCGGGCACCGATAGCTGAGAAGGAGGAGAGTGAGGTGGACAGCAAGGAGAAGACTGACCGCATAAGCGCGGTGGGGACTCAGTCCAAGTCTCCGCGAGAGCATAGCGGAAAGAAGGAGAAGATCACAGAGGCGCAGCTAAGGAGAGCGCGGAATGATCTTATCAACGACCAACCGAGGAAGGCGATGAGGTCGATGAGATCAAAGGACGTCCACCAGGAGGAGGAGGGGACGGACACTGAACCAAACGCGGGCAACGTTGAGATTGTCCATGAGCGATGGAAGGAAGGCGATGCGATAGCAACCATCGCATGGGTGAAAAATGTTTTCTATCTGATGAGACCAGCGGAACAACATGTCGCTGATGACACTCTCTCAGACTTATACTTGATGCGGGTCGTGGCGGTCCCACGACAGATGCGTGTCACACGGACACTCAAAATATCATCAGCTGCAAAGATAGTACAACTGATACTCCAGTTCTGGAGAAGTATGGACCCGGTTGAGGTTCCAAAGGCAAGACATTATCTGCCAGTATATAAAGACGCAAAAAGTCTCGAGACGTGGGATGATACAATTACTCCCAGAGACAAGGATTACACTGCGTGGACCATTCAGACACTGCCAAGAGGAGTGCTTGATGTCCCTTTTGAATTATCGTTGGGCGGAATCCCTAATAAGATCTGGGACATTCTCGAACAGTCAAAGTTTGATCTGACTTTTGTTGGTGGTCCTCCACCAGGCAAAAAAATCCGCGCCAGACGACGAAGGCAGTGACAAAGAAACTATTTTTCTTTATGCGTCTCAAATAAACTGATTGATTGCCCACGGCGTATCATGATTTGATCATGCATCATCAGTTATCAATATGAATATTAAAAAGACTCAGTGATATAACTTGGCATTCGATCGCAACATACGAGTGCGAAAGGTCGATCGACGATGATACTACACCGTATACGGGGATCGCTAGTGTATTGAGCGATGGTGTTCCCGGGTATGACCCTTTCCAAGTCCTGGGATGATGTTCTCGAAAATGAAATGTTCTCTGAAACTTTCATTAAATTATTTTTTACGATAGATTATATACTGTCGTACCTGAGCACGGTCAATCTCTACTTGTGTCGGTATATCGCAGGGTCGGGTACATGCACCTCGACTTCGGATATAGCTATTAGGACTGGCCCCCTAATACTATATCATAGGATATCCGCCTTATACAAGGGTATGTCATTAAAAAAGACAATGTACTTACGATCTCCCTGTGAATAATAATAATAATAATGATAATGATAAGAAGAAGAAGGAGATCAAAGGGGGAATCGTACTACAGCACCACGTTGCTTGTATTTTTTTATTAATTGTACGTTTGTTCTTGACATACTGCCGAAAAAAAAAAATTGAGGGGAAGGAGTTCAAAATTTACAAGAAAGGCTAGAGAATCCGCTTTGACGTGCCGTATGAGGATATATTTATCGTCTTTTAGCGTCTATCCGTGGGTCGATGCGCTGTGTGGCATGACTCCATAGCGCATACTAGTTGCAGAAAGAAATCAGAAGGTGTATGACGAAAATGCTATTTCCGTCATAAAAT
>WBZZ01002367.1:22500-38354 GCA_019918135.1 Paulinella micropora | reverse complement strand
GGCTTGCTGCTGCTGGCTTGCTGGCTGCTGCTTGCTGCTTGCTGGCTTGCTGGCTTGCTGCTGCTGCTGCTTGCTGCTGCTTGGCTTGCTGGCTTGCTTGGCTGCTGCTTGCTGCTGCTGCTTGCTGCTGCTGTGCTGGCTGCTGCTGGCTGCTGCTGGCTTGCTGCTTGCTTGGCTGCTGCTTGCTGGCTTGCTGGCTTGCTGGCTTGCTGGCTTGCTGGCTTGCTGGCTTGCTGGCTTCTTGCTGCTTGCTGGCTTGCTGGCTTGCTGGCTTGCTGGCTTGCTGGCTTGCTGGCTTGCTGGCTTGCTGGCTTGCTGCTTGCTGGCTTGCTGGCTTGCTGGCTTGCTGGCTTGCTGGCTTGCTGGCTTGCTGCTTGGCTGGCTTGCTGGCTTGCTGGCTTGCTGGCTTGCTGGCTTGCTGGCTTGCTGGCTTGCTGGCTTGCTGGCTTGCTGGCTTGCTGGCTTGCTGGCTTGCTGGCTTGCTGGCTTGCTGGCTTGCTGGCTTGCTGGCTTTGGCTTGCTGGCTTGCTGGCTTGCTGGCTTGCTGGCTTGCTGGCTTGCTGGCTTGCTGGCTTGCTGGCTTGCTGGCTTGTGGCTTGCTGGCTTGCTGGCTTGCTGGCTTGCTGGCTTGCTGCTTGCTGGCTTGCTGGCTTGCTGGCTTGCTGGCTTGCTGGCTTGCTGGCTTGCTGGCTTGCTGGCTTGCTGGCTTGCTGGCTTGCTGGCTTGCTGGCTTGCTGGCTTGCTGGCTTGCTGGCTTGCTGGCTTGCGCTGCTGGCTTGCTGGCTTGCTGGCTTGCTGGCTTGCTGGCTTGCTGGCTTGCTGGCTTGCTGGCTTGCTGGCTTGCTGGCTTGCTGGCTTGCTGGCTTGCTGGCTTGCTGGCTTGCTGGCTTGCTGGCTTGCTGGCTTGCTGGCTTGCTGCTTGCTGGCTTGCTGGCTTGCTGGCTTGCTGGCTTGCTGGCTTGCTGGCTTGCTGGCTTGCTGGCTTGCTGGCTTGCTGGCTTGCTGGCTTGCTGGCTTGCTGGCTTGCTGGCTTGCTGGCTTGCTGGCTTGCTGGCTTGCTGGCTTGCTGGCTTGCTGGCTTGCTGGCTTGCTGGCTTGCTGGCTTGCTGGCTTGCTGGCTTGCTGGCTTGCTGGCTTGCTGGCTTGCTGGCTTGCTGGCTTGCTGGCTTGCTGGCTTTGCTGGCTTGCTGGCTTGCTGGCTTGCTGGCTTGCTGGCTTGCTGGCTTGCTGGCTTGCTGGCTTGCTGGCTTGCTGGCTTGCTGGCTTGCTGGCTTGCTGGCTTGCTGGCTTGCTGGCTTGCTGGCTTGCTGGCTTGCTGGCTTGCTGGCTTGCTGGCTTGCTGGCTTGCTGGCTTGCTGGCTTGCTGGCTTGCTGGCTTGCTGGCTTGCTGGCTTGCTGGCTTGCTGGCTTGCTGGCTTGCTGGCTTGCTGGCTTTGCTGGCTTGCTGGCTTGCTGGCTTGCTGGCTTGCTGGCTTGCTGGCTTGCTGGCTTGCTGGCTTGCTGGCTTGCTGGCTTGCTGGCTTGCTGGCTTGCTGGCTTGCTGGCTTGCTGGCTTGCTGGCTTGCTGGCTTGCTGGCTTGCTGGCTTGCTGGCTTGCTGGCTTGCTGGCTTGCTGGCTTGCTGGCTTGCTGGCTTGCTGGCTTGCTGGCTTGCTGGCTTGCTGGCTTTGCTGGCTTGCTGGCTTGCTGGCTTGCTGGCTTGCTGGCTTGCTGGCTTGCTGGCTTGCTGGCTTGCTGGCTTGCTGGCTTGCTGGCTTGCTGGCTTGCTGCTTGCTGGCTTGCTGGCTTGCTGGCTGCTGCTTGCTGGCTTGCTGGCTTGCGGCTTGCTGGCTGCTGGCTGCTGGCTTGCTGGCTTGCTGGCTTGCTGGCTTGCTGGCTTGCTGGCTTGCTGCTTGCTGGCTTGCTGGCTTGCTGGCTTGCTGGCTTGCTGGCTTGCTGGCTTGCTGGCTTGCTGGCTTGCTGGCTTGCTGGCTTGCTGGCTTGCTGGCTTGCTGGCTTTGCTGGCTTGCTGGCTTGCTGGCTTGCTGGCTTGCTGGCTTGCTGGCTTGCTGGCTTGCTGGCTTGCTGGCTTGCTGGCTTGCTGGCTTTGCTGGCTTGCTGGCTTGCTGGCTTGCTGGCTTGCTGGCTTTGCTGGCTTGCTGGCTTGCTGGCTTGCTGGCTTGCTGGCTTGCTGGCTTGCTGGCTTGCTGGCTTGCTGGCTTGCTGGCTTGCTGGCTTGCTGGCTTGCTGGCTTGCTGGCTTGCTGGCTTGCTGGCTTGCTGGCTTGCTGGCTTTGCTGGCTTGCTGGCTTGCTGGCTTGCTGGCTTGCTGGCTTGCTGGCTTGCTGGCTTGCTGGCTTGCTGGCTTGCTGGCTTGCTGGCTTGCTGGCTTGCTGGCTTGCTGGCTTGCTGGCTTGCTGGCTTGCTGGCTTGCTGGCTTGCTGGCTTGCTGGCTTGCTGGCTTGCTGGCTTGCTGGCTTGCTGGCTTGCTGGCTTGCTGGCTTGCTGGCTTGCTGGCTTGCTGGCTTGCTGGCTTGCTGGCTTGCTGGCTTGCTGGCTTGCTGGCTTGCTGGCTTGCTGGCTTGCTGGCTTGCTGGCTTGCTGGCTTGCTGGCTTGCTGGCTTGCTGGCTTGCTGGCTTGCTGGCTTGCTGGCTTGCTGGCTGCTGCTTGCTGCTTGCTGGCTTGCTGGCTTGCTGGCTTGCTGGCTTGCTGGCTTGCTGGCTTGCTGGCTTGCTGCTTGCTGGCTTGCTGGCTTGCTGGCTTGCTGGCTTGCTGGCTTGCTGGCTTGCTGGCTTGCTGCTTGCTGGCTTGCTGGCTTGCTGGCTTGCTGGCTTGCTGGCTGCTGGCTTGCTGGCTTGCTGGCTTGCTGGCTTGCTGGCTTGCTGGCTTGCTGGCTTGCTGGCTTGCTGGCTTGCTGGCTTGCTGGCTTGCTGGCTTGCTGGCTTGCTGGCTTGCTGGCTTGCTGGCTTGCTGGCTTGCTGGCTTGCTGGCTTGCTGGCTTGCTGGCTTGCTGGCTTGCTGGCTTGCTGGCTTGCTGGCTTGCTGCTTGCTGGCTTGCTGGCTTGCTGGCTTGCTGGCTTGCTGGCTTGCTGCTTGCTGGCTTGCTGGCTTGCTGGCTTGCTGGCTTGCTGCTTGCTGGCTTGCTGGCTTGCTGGCTTGCTGGCTGCTGGCTTGCTGGCTTGCTAACTTGCTGGCTTGCTGGCTTGCTGGCTTGCTGGCTTGCTGGCTGCTGGCTTGCTGGCTTGCTGGCTTGCTGGCTTGCTGGCTTGCTGGCTTGCTGGCTTGCTGGCTTTGCTGGCTTGCTGGCTTGCTGGCTTGCTGGCTTGCTGGCTTGCTGGCTTGCTGGCTTGCTGGCTTGCTGGCTTGCTGGCTTGCTGGCTTGCTGGCTTGCTGGCTTGCTGGCTTGCTGGCTTGCTGGCTTGCTGGCTTGCTGGCTTGCTGGCTTGCTGGCTTGCTGGCTTGCTGGCTGCTGCTTGCTGGCTTGCTGGCTTGCTGGCTTGCTGGCTTGCTGGCTTGCTGGCTTGCTGGCTTGCTGGCTTGCTGGCTTGCTGGCTTGCTGGCTTGCTGGCTTGCTGGCTTGCTGGCTTGCTGGCTTGCTGGCTTGCTGGCTTGCTGGCTTGCTGGCTTGCTGGCTTGCTGGCTTGCTGGCTTGCTGGCTTGCTGGCTTGCTGGCTTGCTGGCTTGCTGGCTTGCTGGCTTGCTGGCTTGCTGGCTTGCTGGCTTGCTGGCTTGCTGGCTTGCTGGCTTGCTGGCTTGCTGGCTTGCTGGCTTGCTGGCTTGCTGGCTTGCTGGCTTGCTGGCTTGCTGGCTTGCTGGCTTGCTGGCTTGCTGGCTTGCTGGCTTGCTGGCTTGCTGGCTTGCTGGCTTGCTGGCTTGCTGGCTTGCTGGCTTGCTGGCTTGCTGGCTTGCTGGCTTGCTGGTTGCTGGCTTGCTGGCTTGCTGGCTTGCTGCTTGCTGGCTTGCTGGCTTGCTGGCTTGCTGGCTTGCTGGCTTGCTGGCTTGCTGGCTTGCTGGCTTGCTGGCTTTGCTGGCTTGCTGGCTTGCTGGCTTGCTGGCTTGCTGGCTTGCTGGCTTGCTGGCTGCTGGCTTGCTGGCTTGCTGGCTTGCTGGCTTGCTGGCTTGCTGGCTTGCTGGCTTGCTGGCTTGCTGGCTTGCTGGCTTGCTGGCTTGCTGGCTTGCTGGCTTGCTGGCTTGCTGGCTTGCTGGCTTGCTGGCTTGCTGGCTTGCTGGCTTGCTGGCTTGCTGGCTTGCTGGCTTGCTGGCTTGCTGGCTTGCTGGCTTGCTGGCTTGCTGGCTTGCTGGCTTGCTGGCTTGCTGGCTTGCTGGCTTGCTGGCTTGCTGGCTTGCTGGCTTGCTGGCTTGCTGGCTTGCTGGCTTGCTGGCTTGCTGGCTTGCTGGCTTGCTGGCTTGCTGGCTTGCTGGCTTGCTGGCTTGCTGGCTTGCTGGCTTGCTGGCTTGCTGGCTTGCTGGCTTGCTGGCTTGCTGGCTTGCTGGCTTGCTGGCTTGCTGGCTTGCTGGCTTGCTGGCTTGCTGGCTTGCTGGCTTGCTGGCTTGCTGGCTTGCTGGCTTGCTGGCTTGCTGGCTTGCTGGCTTGCTGGCTTGCTGGCTTGCTGGCTTGCTGGCTTGCTGGCTTGCTGGCTTGCTGGCTTGCTGGCTTGCTGGCTTGCTGGCTTGCTGGCTTGCTGGCTTGCTGGCTTGCTGGCTGCTGGCTTGCTGGCTTGCTGGCTTGCTGGCTTGCTGGCTTGCTGGCTTGCTGGCTTGCTGGCTTGCTGGCTTGCTGGCTTGCTGGCTTGCTGGCTTGCTGGCTTGCTGGCTTGCTGGCTTGCTGGCTTGCTGGCTTGCTGGCTTGCTGGCTTGCTGGCTTGCTGGCTTGCTGGCTTGCTGGCTTGCTGGCTTGCTGGCTTGCTGGCTTGCTGGCTTGCTGGCTTGCTGGCTTGCTGGCTTGCTGGCTTGCTGGCTTGCTGGCTTGCTGGCTTGCTGGCTTGCTGGCTTGCTGGCTTGCTGGCTTGCTGGCTTGCTGGCTTGCTGGCTTGCTGGCTTGCTGGCTTGCTGGCTTGCTGGCTTTGCTGGCTTGCTGGCTTGCTGGCTTGCTGGCTTGCTGGCTTGCTGGCTTGCTGGCTTGCTGGCTTGGCTTGCTGGCTTGCTGGCTTGCTGGCTTGCTGGCTTGCTGGCTTGCTGGCTTGCTGGCTTGCTGGCTTGCTGGCTTGCTGGCTTGCTGGCTTGCTGGCTTGCTGGCTTGCTGGCTTGCTGGCTTGCTGGCTTGCTGGCTTGCTGGCTTGCTGGCTTGCTGGCTTGCTGGCTTGCTGGCTTGCTGGCTTGCTGCTTGCTGGCTTGCTGGCTTGCTGGCTTGCTGGCTTGCTGGCTTGCTGGCTTGCTGGCTTGCTGGCTTGCTGGCTTGCTGGCTTGCTGGCTTGCTGGCTTGCTGGCTTGCTGGCTTGCTGGCTTGCTGGCTTGCTGGCTTGCTGGCTTGCTGGCTTGCTGCTTGCTGGCTTGCTGGCTTGCTGGCTTGCTGGCTTGCTGCTGCTGGCTTGCTGGCTTGCTGGCTTGCTGGCTTGCTGGCTTGCTGGCTTGCTGCTTGCTGGCTTGCTGGCTTGCTGGCTTGCTGGCTTGCTGGCTTGCTGGCTTGCTGGCTTGCTGGCTTGCTGGCTTGCTGGCTTGCTGGCTTGCTGGCTTGCTGGCTTGCTGGCTTGCTGGCTTGCTGGCTGCTGGCTTGCTGGCTTGCTGGCTTGCTGGCTTGCTGCTTGCTGGCTTGCTGGCTTGCTGGCTTTGCTGGCTTGCTGGCTTGCTGGCTTGCTGGCTTGCTGGCTTGCTGGCTTGCTGGCTTGCTGGCTTGCTGGCTTGCTGGCTTGCTGGCTTGCTGGCTTGCTGGCTTGCTGGCTTGCTGGCTTGCTGGCTTGCTGGCTTGCTGGCTTGCTGGCTTGCTGGCTTGCTGGCTTGCTGGCTTGCTGGCTTGCTGGCTTGCTGGCTTGCTGGCTTGCTGGCTTGCTGGCTTGCTAACTTGCTGGCTTGCTGGCTTGCTGGCTTGCTGGCTTGCTGGCTTGCTGGCTTGCTGGCTTGCTGGCTTGCTGGCTTGCTGGCTTGCTGGCTTGCTGGCTTGCTGGCTTGCTGGCTTGCTGGCTTGCTGGCTTGCTGGCTTGCTGGCTTGCTGGCTTGCTGGCTTGCTGGCTTGCTGGCTTGCTGGCTTGCTGGCTTGCTGGCTTGCTGGCTTGCTGGCTTGCTGGCTTGCTGGCTTGCTGGCTTGCTGGCTTGCTGGCTTGCTGGCTTGCTGGCTTGCTGGCTTGCTGGCTTGCTGGCTTGCTGGCTTGCTGGCTTGCTGGCTTGCTGGCTTGCTGGCTTGCTGGCTTGCTGGCTTGCTGGCTTGCTGGCTTGCTGGCTTGCTGGCTTGCTGGCTTGCTGGCTTGCTGGCTTGCTGGCTTGCTGGCTTGCTGGCTTGCTGGCTTGCTGGCTTGCTGGCTTGCTGGCTTGCTGGCTTGCTGGCTTGCTGGCTTGCTACCTTGCTGGCTTGCTGGCTTGCTACCTTGCTGGCTTGCTACCTTGCTGGCTTGCTACCTTGCTACCTTGCTACCTTGCTACCTTGCTACCTTGCTACCTTTGCTACCTTGCTACCTTGCTACCTTGCTACCTTGCTACCTTGCTACCTTGCTGGCTTGCTACCTTGCTGGCTTGCTACCTTGCTGGCTTGCTACCTTGCTGGCTTGCTACCTTGCTGGCTTGCTACCTTGCTGGCTTGCTACCTTGCTGGCTTGCTACCTTGCTGGCTTGCTACCTTGCTGGCTTGCTACCTTGCTGGCTTGCTACCTTGCTGGCTTGCTACCTTGCTGGCTTGCAGTACTGCTTTGCTACCTTGCTGGCTTGCTACCTTGCTGGCTTGCTACCTTGCTGGCTTGCTACCTTGCTGGCTTGCTACCTTGCTGGCTTGCTACCTTGCTGGCTTGCTACCTTGCTGGCTTGCTACCTTGCTGGCTTGCTACCTTGCTGGCTTGCTACCTTGCTGGCTTGCTACCTTTGCTGGCTTGCTACCTTGCTGGCTTGCTACCTTGCTGGCTTGCTACCTTGCTGGCTTGCTACCTTGCTGGCTTGCTACCTTGCTGGCTTGCTACCTTGCTACCTTGCTACCTTTGCTACCTTGCTACCTTGCTACCTTGCTACCTTGCTACCTTGCTACCTTGCTACCTTGCTACCTTGCTACCTTGCTACCTTGCTACCTTGCTACCTTGCTACCTTGCTACCTTGCTACCTTGCTACCTTGCTACCTTGCTACCTTGCTACCTTGCTACCTTGCTACCTTGCTACCTTGCTACCTTGCTACCTTGCTACCTTGCTACCTTGCTACCTTGCTACCTTGCTACCTTGCTACCTTGCTACCTTGCTACCTTGCTACCTTGCTACCTTGCTACCTTGCTACCTTGCTACCTTGCTACCTTGCTACCTTGCTACCTTGCTACCTTGCTACCTTGCTACCTTGCTACCTTGCTACCTTGCTACCTTGCTACCTTGCTACCTTGCTACCTTGCTACCTTGCTACCTTGCTACCTTGCTACCTGCTGGCTTGCTACCTTGCTGGCTTGCTACCTTGCTGGCTTGCTACCTTGCTGGCTTGCTACCTTGCTGGCTTGCTACCTTGCTGGCTTGCTACCCTTGCTGGCTTGCTACCTTGCTGGCTTGCTACCTTGCTGGCTTGCTACCTTGCTGGCTTGCTACCTTGCTGGCTTGCTACCTTGCTGGCTTGCTACCTTGCTGGCTTGCTACCTTGCTGGCTTGCTACCTTGCTGGCTTGCTACCTTGCTGGCTTGCTACCTTGCTGGCTTGCTACCTTGCTGGCTTGCTACCTTGCTGGCTTGCTACCTTGCTGGCTTGCTACCTTGCTGGCTTGCTACCTTGCTGGCTTGCTACCTTGCTGGCTTGCTACCTTGCTGGCTTGCTACCTTGCTGGCTTGCTACCTTGCTGGCTTGCTACCTTGCTGGCTTGCTACCTTGCTGGCTTGCTACCTTGCTGGCTTGCTACCTTGCTGGCTTGCTACCTTGCTGGCTTGCTACCTTGCTGGCTTGCTACCTTGCTGGCTTGCTACCTTGCTGGCTTGCTACCTTGCTGGCTTGCTACCTTGCTGGCTTGCTACCTTGCTGGCTTGCTACCTTGCTGGCTTGCTACCTTGCTGGCTTGCTACCTTGCTGGCTTGCTACCTTGCTGGCTTGCTACCTTGCTGGCTTGCTACCTTGCTGGCTTGCTACCTTGCTGGCTTGCTACCTTGCTGGCTTGCTACCTTGCTGGCTTGCTACCTTGCTGGCTTGCTACCTTGCTGGCTTGCTACCTTGCTGGCTTGCTACCTTGCTACCTTGCTACCTTGCTACCTTGCTACCTTGCTACCTTGCTACCTTGCTACCTTGCTACCTTGCTACCTTGCTACCTTGCTACCTTGCTACCTTGCTACCTTGCTACCTTGCTACCTTGCTACCTTGCTACCTTGCTACCTTGCTACCTTGCTACCTTGCTACCTTGCTACCTTGCTACCTTGCTACCTTGCTACCTTGCTACCTTGCTACCTTGCTACCTTGCTACCTTGCTACCTTGCTACCTTGCTACCTTGCTACCTTGCTACCTTGCTACCTTGCTACCTTGCTACCTTGCTACCTTGCTACCTTGCTACCTTGCTACCTTGCTACCTTGCTACCTTGCTACCTTTGCTACCTTGCTACCTTGCTACCTTGCTACCTTGCTACCTTGCTACCTTGCTACCTTGCTACTTGCTACCTTGCTACCTTGCTACCTTGCTGGCTTGCTACCTTGCTGGCTTGCTACCTTGCTGGCTTGCTACCTTGCTGGCTTGCTACCTTGCTGGCTTGCTACCTTGCTGGCTTGCTACCTTGCTGGCTTGCTACCTTGCTGGCTTGCTACCTTGCTGGCTTGCTACCTTGCTGGCTTGCTACCTTGCTGGCTTGCTACCTTGCTGGCTTGCTACCTTGCTGGCTTGCTACCTTGCTGGCTTGCTACCTTGCTGGCTTGCTACCTTGCTGGCTTGCTACCTTGCTGGCTTGCTACCTTGCTGGCTTGCTACCTTGCTGGCTTGCTACCTTGCTGGCTTGCTACCTTGCTGGCTTGCTACCTTGCTGGCTTGCTACCTTGCTGGCTTGCTACCTTGCTGGCTTGCTACCTTGCTGGCTTGCTACCTTGCTGGCTTGCTACCTTGCTGGCTTGCTACCTTGCTGGCTTGCTACCTTGCTGGCTTGCTACCTTGCTGGCTTGCTACCTTGCTGGCTTGCTACCTTGCTGGCTTGCTACCTTGCTGGCTTGCTACCTTGCTGGCTTGCTACCTTGCTGGCTTGCTTACCTTGCTACCTTTGCTACCTTGCTACCTTGCTACCTTGCTACCTTGCTACCTTGCTACCTTGCTACCTTGCTACCTTGCTACCTTGCTACCTTGCTACCTTGCTACCTTGCTACCTTGCTACCTTGCTACCTTGCTACCTTGCTACCTTGCTACCTTGCTACCTTGCTACCTTGCTACCTTGCTACCTTGCTACCTTGCTACCTTGCTACCTTGCTACCTTGCTACCTTGCTACCTTGCTACCTTGCTACCTTGCTACCTTGCTACCTTGCTACCTTGCTACCTTGCTACCTTGCTACCTTGCTACCTTGCTACCTTGCTACCTTGCTACCTTGCTACCTTGCTACCTTGCTACCTTGCTACCTTGCTACCTTGCTACCTTGCTACCTTGCTACCTTGCTACCTTGCTACCTTGCTACCTTGCTACCTTGCTACCTTGCTACCTTGCTACCTTGCTACCTTTGCTACCTTGCTTACCTTGCTACCTTGCTACCTTGCTACCTTGCTACCTTGCTACCTTGCTACCTTGCTTACCTTGCTACCTTGCTACCTTGCTACCTTGCTACCTTGCTACCTTGCTACCTTGCTACCTTGCTACCTTGCTACCTTGCTACCCTTGCTACCTTGCTACCTTGCTACCTTGCTACCTTGCTACCTTGCTACCTTGCTACCTTGCTACCTTGCTACCTTGCTACCTTGCTACCTTGCTACTTGCTACCTTGCTACCTTGCTACCTTGCTACCTTGCTACCTTGCTACCTTGCTACCTTGCTACCTTGCTACCTTGCTACCTTGCTACCTTGCTACCTTGCTACCTTGCTACCTTGCTACCTTGCTACCTTGCTACCTTGCTACCTTGCTACCTTGCTACCTTGCTACCTTGCTACCTTGCTACCTTGCTACCTTGCTACCTTGCTACCTTGCTACCTTGCTACCTTGCTACCTTGCTACCTTGCTACCTTGCTACCTTGCTACCTTGCTACCTTGCTACCTTGCTACCTTGCTACCTTGCTACCTTGCTACCTTGCTACCTTGCTACCTTGCTACCTTGCTACCTTGCTACCTTGCTACCTTGCTACCTTGCTACCTTGCTACCTTGCTACCTTGCTACCTTGCTACCTTGCTACCTTTGCTACCTTGCTACCTTGCTACCTTGCTACCTTGCTACCTTGCTACCTTGCTACCTTGCTACTTGCTACCTTGCTACCTTGCTACCTTGCTACCTTGCTACCTTGCTACCTTGCTACCTTGCTACCTTGCTACCTTGCTACCTTGCTACCTTGCTACCTTGCTACCTTGCTACCTTGCTACCTTGCTACCTTGCTACCTTGCTACCTTGCTACTTGCTACCTTGCTACCTTGCTACCTTGCTACCTTGCTACCTTGCTACCTTGCTACCTTGCTACCTTGCTAACCTTGCTACCTTGCTACCTTGCTACCTTGCTACCTTGCTACCTTGCTACCTTGCTACCTTGCTACCTTGCTACCTTGCTACCTTGCTACCTTGCTACCTTGCTACCTTGCTACCTTGCTACCTTGCTACCTTGCTACCTTGCTACCTTGCTACCTTGCTACCTTGCTACCTTGCTACCTTGCTACCTTGCTACCTTGCTACCTTGCTACCTTGCTACCTTGCTACCTTGCTACCTTGCTACCTTGCTACCTTGCTACCTTGCTACCTTGCTACCTTGCTACCTTGCTACCTTGCTACCTTGCTACCTTGCTACCTTGCTACCTTGCTACCTTGCTACCTTGCTACCTTGCTACCTTGCTACCTTGCTACCTTGCTACCTTGCACCTTGCTACCTTGCTACCTTGCTACCTTGCTACCTTGCTACCTTGCTACCTTGCTACCCTTGCTACCTTGCTACCTTGCTACCTTGCTACCTTGCTACCTTGCTACCTTGCTACCTTGCTACCTTGCTACCTTGCTACCTTGCTACCTTGCTACCTTGCTACCTTGCTACCTTGCTACCTTGCTACCTTGCTACCTTGCTACCTTGCTACCTTGCTACCTTGCTACCTTGCTACCTTGCTACCTTGCTACCTTGCTACCTTGCTACCTTGCTACCTTGCTACCTTGCTACCTTGCTACCTTGCTACCTTGCCTTCACCTTGCTACCCTTGCTACCTTGCTACCTTGCTACCTTGCTACCTTTCTTGCTACCTTGCTACCTTGCTACCTTGCTACCTTGCTAACCTTGCTACCTTGCTACCTTGCTACCTTGCTACCTTGCTACCTTGCTACCTTGCTACCTTGCTACCTTGCTACCTTGCTACCTTGCTACCTTGCTACCTTGCTACCTTGCTACCTTGCTACCTTGCTACCTTGCTACCTTGCTACCTTGCTACCTTGCTTACCTTGCTACCTTGCTACCTTGCTACCTTGCTACCTTGCTACCTTGCTACCTTGCTACCTTGCTACCTTGCTACCCTTGCTACCTGCTACCTTGCTACCTTGCTACCTTGCTACCTTGCTACCTTGCTACCTTTGCTACCTTGCTACCTTGCTACCTTGCTACCTTGCTACCTTGCTACCTTGCTACCTTGCTACCTTGCTACCTTGCTACCTTGCTACCTTGCTACCTTGCTACCTTGCTACCTTGCTACCTTGCTACCTTGCTACCTTGCTACCTTGCTACCTTGCTACCTTGCTACCTTGCTACCTTGCTACCTTGCTACCTTGCTACCTTGCTACCTTGCTACCTTGCTACCTTGCTACCTTGCTACCTTGCTACCTTGCTACCTTGCTACCTTGCTACCTTGCTACCTTGCTAACCTTGCTACCTTGCTACCTTGCTACCTTGCTACCGTACCTTGCTACCTTGCTACCTTGCTACCTTGCTACCTTGCTACCTTGCTACCTTGTGCTACCTTGCTACCTTGCTACCTTGCTACCTTTGCTACCTTGCTAACCTTGCTACCTTGCTACCTTGCTACCTTGCTACCTTTGCTACCTTGCTACCTTGCTACCTTGCTACCTTTGCTACCTTGCTACCTTGCTACCTTGCTACCTTGCTACCTTGCTACCTTGCTACCTTGCTACCTTGCTACCTTGCTACCTTGCTACCTTGCTACCTTGCTACCTTGCTACCTTGCTACCTTGCTACCTTGCTACCTTGCTACCTTGCTACCTTGCTACCTTGCTACCTTGCTACCTTGCTACCCTTGCTACCTTGCTACCTTGCTACCTTGCTACCTTGCTACCTTGCTACCTTGCTACCTTGCTACCTTGCTACCTTGCTACCTTGCTACCTTGCTACCTTGCTACCTTGCTACCTTGCTACCTTGCTACCCTGCTACCTTGCTACCCTTGCTACCTTGCTACCTTGCTAACCTTGCTACCTTCTACCTTGCTACCTTGCTACCTTGCTACCTTGCTACCTTGCTACCTTGCTTTACCTTGCTACCTTGCTACCTTGCTACCTTGCTACCTTGCTACCTTTGCTACCTTGCTACCTTGCTACCTTGCTACCCTTGCTACCTTGCTACCTTGCTACCTTGCTACCTTGCTACCTTGCTACCTGCTCTTGCTACCTTGCTACCTTGCTACCTTGCTACCTTGCTACCTTGCTACCTTGCTACCTTGCTACCTTGCTACCTTGCTACCTTGCTACCTTGCTACCTTGCTACCTTGCTACCTTGCTACCTTGCTTTTACCTTGCTACCTTGCTTACCTTGCTACCTTGCTACCTTGCTACCTTGCTACCCTTGCTACCTTGCTACCTTGCTACCCTCCCCCTCCTTGCTACCTTGCTTACCTTGCTACCCTTGCTACCTTGCTACCTTTGCTACCTTGCTACCTTGCTACCTTGCTACCTTGCTACCTTGCTACCTTGCCCCCCCCCCCTACCTTGCTACCTTGCTACCTTGCTACCTTGCTACCTGTACGCTACCTTGCTACCTTGCTTACCTTGCTACCTTGCTACCGCTACCTTGCTACCTTGCTACCTTGCTACCTTGCTACCTTGCTACCTTGCTACCTTGCTACCTTGCTACCTTGCTACCTTGCTACCTTGCTACCTTGCTACCTTGCTACCTTGCTACCTTGCTACCTTGCTACCTTGCTACCTTGCTACCTTTGCTACCTTGCTTACCTTGCTACCTTGCTACCTTTGCTACCTTGCTACCTTGCTACCTTGCTACCTTGCTACCTTGCTACCTTGCTACCTTGCTACCTTGCTACCTTGCTACCTTGCTACCTTGCTACCTTGCTACCTTGCTACCTTTGCTTACCTTGCTACCTTGCTACCTTGCTACCTTGCTACCTTGCTACCTTGCTACCTTGCTACCTTGCTACCTTGCTACCTTGCTACCTTGCTACCTTGCTACCTTGCTACCTTGCCTTACCTTGCTACCTTGCTACCTTGCTACCTTGCTACCTTGCTACCGTTGCTACCTTGCTACCTTGCTACCTTGCTACCTTGCTACCTTGCTACCTTGCTACCTTGCTACCTTGCTACCTTTGCTACCTTGCTACCTTGCTACCTTGCTACCTTGCTACCTTGCTACCTTGCTACCTTGCTACCTTGCTACCCTTGCTACCTTGCTACCTTGCTACCTTGCTACCTTGCTACCTTGCTACCTTGCTACCTTGCTACCTTGCTACCTTGCTTACCTTGCTACCTTGCTACCTTGCTACCTTGCTACCTTGCTACCTTGCTACCTTGCTACCTTGCTTACCTTGCTACCTTGCTACCTTGCTACCTTGCTACCTTGCTACCTTGCTACCTTGCTACCTTGCTACCTTGCTACCTTGCTACCTTGCTACCTTGCTACCTTGCTACCTTGCTACCTTGCTACCTTGCTACCTTGCTACCTTGCTACCTTGCTACCTTGCTACCTTGCTACCTTGCTACCTTGCTACCTTTGCTACCTTGCTACCTTGCTACCTTGCTACCTTGCTACCTTGCTACCTTGCTACCTTGCTACCTACTACCTACTACTACTACTACTACTACTACTACTATACTACTACTAATAATAATAATAATAATAATAATAATAATAATAATAGTGCTTCTCTGTCAATGGCTGATGCAAATCTGCACATGCGCCTCCATCGTCTCACCCGTGAGGGGAGTACGAAGAATTGACGATAGGCTCTAATGACACCCCCGCAAGGGCAGTTCCAACACTTCCAGACGGACCGGTATGTTCAATGAAAATACTGGTGGCACCGACGGGAATCGAACTGGCGACAGGGCCCAGATGGTAGAACTTGACCACTGGGCTATCACGGTGTCCAAAATAATAATAATAATAATAATAATAATAATAATAATAATACTATATCTGAGGCGTACTGATGCAGCTAATGGCATATCCTCAACGGACATAAGCCTCCAATACCCTTGTTCGAGGTCCTCCACCCCCCCGTGTCAGTCTCTCGCCTGATGATCGGGGCCACCGATGGAGCTCCTGAGGGCAAGACTGCACTAAGCCGAGGTTATTCCGCAGTCCCAGCAACCTCTTGCACGACGTCACCGAATGTGCAAGTGCATACACCAAGCGCGGTTGCTAGAGCTGCCTCGAAACCCCACCCATAACAATCTGGTGTCTGCTGGGTCCTGGGCTATCGACCAGCATATGCGGAGTTTAAGATCTTTTACGCGCGCAACGACCCTCCTCCCCAGCATCTACCACCAAAGGGTTATGAGTTGGCGTCACAGTTTAACGCCTTGAGGCCATTGGGCTGGAACTCTGTTTTAGCAAGTGTGACTAGGTTTTTTCATCGGGATTTCCCTCAAATATGTCACAGTCAACACTCCAAGGCAGATTTACTATATCTGAGGCGTACTGATGCAGCTAATAATAATAATAATAATAATAATAATAATAATAATAATAATAATAATAATAATAATAATACTATATCTGAGGCGTACTGATGCAGCTAATGGCATATCCTCAACGGACATAAGCCTCCAATACCCTTGTTCGAGGTCCTCCAACCCCCCCGTGTCAGTCTCTCGCCTGATGATCGGGGCCACCGATGGAGCTCCTGAGGGCAAGACTGCACTAAGCCGAGGTTATTCCGCAGTCCCAGCAACCTCTTGCAAGACGTCACCGAATGTGCAAGTGCATACACCAAGCGCGGTTGCTAGAGCTGCCTCGAAACCCCACCCATAACAATCTGGTGTCTGCTGGGTCCTGGGCTATCAACCAGCATATGCGGAGTTTAAGATCTTTTACGCGCGCAACGACCCTCCTCCCCAGCATCTACCACCAAAGGATTATGAGTTGGCGTCACAGTTTAACGCCTTGAGGCCATTGGGCTGGAACTCTGTTTAGCAAGTGTGACTAGGTTTTTTCATCGGGATTTCCCTCAAATATGTCACAGTCAACACTCCAAGAATAATAATAATAATAATAATAATAATAATAGTGTATCTCCTGCCAATTGCTGAGCCAAAAGGCCATGTGCATCCAGTCCTCCATTCCATAAGGAAAGTCTCCACACCAATCGGTGGAATAAAGGAAGTGACGGCATAGAACATTACTCTAGGAGCTTTATACCAATCAGCCCATGGAAAGGACCGATGGCCTATGT
>WBZZ01002367.1:10000-12500 GCA_019918135.1 Paulinella micropora | reverse complement strand
TATCATATCCTATCCTATCGTATCCTATCCTATCCTATCCTATCGTATCCTATCCTATCCTATCGTATCCTATCCTATCCTATCCTATCCTATCGTATCCTATCGTATCCTATCGTATCCTATCCTATCCTATCCTATCCTATCCTATCCTATCGTATCCTATCCTATCGTATCGTATCCTATCCTATCGTATCCTATCGTATCGTATCGTATCCTATCGTATCGTATCCTATCGTATCGTATCCTATCGTATCGTATCCTATCGTATCGTATCCTATCGTATCGTATCCTATCGTATCGTATCCTATCGTATCGTATCCTATCGTATCGTATCCTATCGTATCGTATCCTATCGTATCGTATCCTATCGTATCCTATCCTATCGTATCCTATCCTATCGTATCCTATCGTATCCTATCCTATCGTATCCTATCCTATCGTATCCTATCCTATCGTATCCTATCCTATCGTATCCTATCCTATCGTATCCTATCCTATCGTATCCTATCCTGTCGTATCCTATCCTATCGTATCCTATCCTATCGTATCCTATCCTATCGTATCCTATCCTATCCTATCGTATCCTATCCTATCCTATCGTATTCTATCCTATCCTATCCTATCCTATCCTATCCTATCGTATCCTATCCTATCGTATCCTATCGTATCGTATCCTATCGTATCGTATCCTATCGTATCGTATCGTATCCTATCGTATCGTATCGTATCGTATCGTATCCTATCGTATCGTATCGTATCCTATCGTATCGCGTCTCGTATCCCGTCTCGTATCGCGTATCGTATCATATCCTATCCTATCCTATCCTATCCTATCCTATCCTATCCTATCCTATCCTATCCTATCGTATCCTATCGTATCCTATCCTATCGTATCCTATCGTATCCTATCCTATCCTATCCTATCGTATCCTATCCTATCCTATCCTATCCTATCCTATCGTATCCTATCCTGTCCTATCCTATCCTGTCGTATCCTATCCTATCGTATCGTATCCTATCCTATCCTATCCTATCCTATCCTATCGTATCCTATCCTATCCTATCGTATCGTATCCTCTCGTATCGTATCCTATCCTATCGTATCGTATCGTATCGTATCGTATCGTATCCTATCGTATCGTATCGTATCGTATCGTATCCTATCGTATCGTATCCTATCGTATCGTATCCTATCGTATCGTATCCTATCGTATCGTATCCTATCGTATCGTATCCTATCGTATCGTATCCTATCGTATCGTATCCTATCGTATCGTATCCTATCGTATCCTATCCTATCGTATCCTATCCTATCGTATCCTATCTTATCGTATCCTATCCTATCGTATCCTATCCTATCGTATCCTATCCTATCGTATCCTATCCTATCGTATCCTATCCTATCGTATCCTATCCTATCGTATCCTATCCTGTCGTATCCTATCCTATCGTATCCTATCCTGTCGTATCCTATCCTATCGTATCCTATCCTATCGTATCCTATCCTATCCTATCCTATCGTATTCTATCCTATCCTATCCTATCCTATCCTATCCTATCGTATCCTATCCTATCGTATCCTATCGTATCGTATCCTATCGTATCGTATCTTATCGTATCGTATCGTATCCTATCGTATCGTATCGTATCGTATCCTATCGTATCGTATCGTATCCTATCGTATCGCGTCTCGTATCCCGTCTCGTATCGCGTATCGTATCATATCCTATCCTATCCTATCCTATCGTATCCTATCGTATCCTATCCTATCCTATCCTATCGTATCCTATCGTATCCTATCCTATCGTATCCTATCGTATCCTATCCTATCCTATCCTATCGTATCCTATCCTATCCTATCCTATCCTATCCTATCCTATCGTATCCTATCCTGTCCTATCCTATCCTGTCGTATCCTATCCTATCCTATCCTATCCTATCCTATCCTATCCTATCCTATCCTATCCTATCCTATCCTATCGTATCCTATCCTATCCTCTCGTATCGTATCCTCTCGTATCGTATCCTATCCTATCGTATCGTATCGTATCGTATCGTATCGTATTGTATCGTATCCTATCGTATCGTATCCTATCGTATCGTATCCTATCGTATCGTATCCTATCCTATCGTATCCTATCGTATCGTATCCTATCGTATCGTATCGTATCCTATCGTATCGTATCCTATCGTATCGTATCCTATCGTATCGTGTCCTATCGTATCGTATCCTATCGTATCGTATCCTATCGTATCCTATCCTATCCTATCCTATCCTATCGTATCCTATCGTATCCTATCCTATCGTATCCTATCCTATCGTATCCTATCCTATCGTATCCTATCCTATCGTATCCTATCCTATCGTATCCTATCCTATCGTATCCTATCCTATCGTATCCTATCCTATCGTATCCTATCCTGTCGTATCCTATCCTATCCTATCCTATCCTATCCTATCCTATCCTATCCTATCCTATCCTATCGTATCCTATCCTCT
>WBZZ01002367.1:0-5000 GCA_019918135.1 Paulinella micropora | reverse complement strand
TATCAGCATGGAGTGTCAAGACTTCGTACAGCTTGTGCTTCAGAACAGAAGATTTACTTGTGCAAATGGCGTACCTCGCCTTAGCAAAAGAGATTGTTCTGTTTGCTTTGTGTATCTGAAGAGCGGAGAATGGTGCAGAGTTGACAGCGGTGTCCAGATGTTCCTGACCGATAGGTTCCCCTCGTACAAGCCTCTTCGTTTTTTGCAAATTGTGAAATATCCTGTCATTGATGCGCCAGCCATGCTAGGCAAGAATCTCACTGTGCTGAATGGGGACCCATCTGTTTTGCCTGGAAGTGTAATTGTTCCTGTCGATCATGTTTTGTGCACTGGCATCGCTGTTCAGAAACCATTAGCTGACACAGCCAAGCCAGACGGACACAAGCGCGGTGTCGTTCCAAATCTATTTCTATAAACTCTAAACGTTTTGACTTTCTGCAGCAATTAAACTGAAATAATTTCCTCCTGAAAATAATATTGTATACATGTAATTTATTTCACTTTCATTTATTTTTGACGAGGAAAGAAATTGAATGAACAAATTTCCATCGGAAATCATTAATCCAGAGTAATCATTTACTATAGGATTCTACTTCGCAACGATTTCTTAGTAGGTTCAAAATAATCTTGATTTTAATATTTAAATCTGTCAGTCAAACAATTTTTCTTAACAATCAAGATTTTGCCTTGATACTAAAGCTTAAATCTTGATGCATGGATTTTGTGTGGCTCAAGACTTTTTGCTACCCAGCATAGATTTTACTTGATTTCAGGTATTTATCTAGAAAATCAAGTTTTGATCTAGAAGTCAAAATCAAGTTTTGATCTAGAAGTCAAAATTTTATCTTGAATCAAGATTTTTAAACTGATATCAAGATTTTTTCTTGTAAATCAAGAATTAAGTCCTGACATATGAATTTTCTGCTCCGGCTTAGATTATTGTTTGGTTCTCGGTATTTATCCTGAACTCAAGCTTTTTTCCTGATACCAAGCTTTCATCCTAACGACAAGGTTTATTTCTTGAAGTCAAGATTTTTTCTTGAAGTCAAGATTTTATCTCTGCTTTCATGATTTTATCTGAATGGCTGAAAAAATTTTATATACTTTCTTAAATCTTGATTCAAGATAAAGTCCTGATTCAAGATTAATTCCTGAAGTCAAGGTTTATTTCCTGACGTCAGGGTCTGTATCCTGTTGTCAGGATTTATTCATTGACGTCAAGATTAAAATCTTGAGTCAAGATTTTATCTTGGAATTCATGATGTTGTCTGAATGGCTGAAAATCTTGCGAAATTTTGTATATGCCTTTTGCATCTTGAGTCAAGATATAAATCTTGATTCGAGAAGAAGTCTTAAAGTCAAGATTTTTATCTTGACTCAAGATTTTTTTATCTTGAAGTCAAGATTTTTATCTTGAAGTCAAAGATGAAAATCTTGAAAACAAGAAAATATCTAGAATCAAGATTTTTTTTCAGGTCAAGATTTTTTTTGTCCCCGTAGTGCATGCCCGAGCTTCCTATTAAACACATTAGTGTCAGCAAGATCAAGGGCCCCCTGGTTGTCGCCGTACAGGACTGGGGCTGCCCCCACCCGTACGGCCCTAGCGCTTCCGCGACCCGGCCATCCGCTATTCCCTGCACAAAATTCATTATTTTATCCTGCCCGTGGTAGGCCTCCACCATACCATCGCGTAGACTTCCGCCTCGCAGGATGATGCTTCCGGCGCCACCGGCACCAGACGCTTGCCATCGGCCACCACCTCCAGCTCACCGCTCCCCGGCACGGTCGCCACCAGCTCATCCTCCGTCGCGCTCGCTTTCGCCTGCACCCGGGCACGCAGGGTCACATCCGTCGGCAGCGCCACCGACACGTTTCGCTTCAAGCAGAAAGGCAGCACGGAGCAGCCAAGAAAGAAATGAAAACCAGCCAGTCGCGCTCGGCGATCCTCTGGCGTACCCTTCCAGCTAGAATCCGCCCATGAAAAAAGGCGGGTGCCGTTCGCTTTGGTGAAGCGAATGCCCTTGGTGCGAGTACCACTGAGGTACCGCACAACCTGCTCGGATTGCTGGTAATTGAATAAGTCCGGCTTTGAGGCATGGGTTGCTACCTCCCCTATAGGACCCAAGATCTCGTGCCGAGTAATGCGTGTCCACAAGAGGACACCTACGATATGCTGAGGCGAGAACTGCACTAACACGGATTGCTTTCCGGCCCGCACCCCCGGCATCAACCACGGCGAGTCGGTAGCTAGACCGGTGCACTGGAGCTTCTCAACGGCCTCCTTGATGAAGTCCTCCAGAGAGATCTTGATCGTACGGCCTAACCTACAGTCTTCTTTATCCTCGATATTCAGGCCTACCACCCCGGTCGGAGCTTCTTGCTTAAAGACCCTAAAGGCCTTCTTACCAGCCGCTCCCATCATGTCGTCAACGTGCACGAAAACAAAGTCCGGTTTGTCCTTACCGGGTAGCCATCGCCAGAAGAAACAAGGAAACGCAACATGGGCCTTAAAGCCCAAGCTTTCCAAGAAAGGCACTAGCTTGTAACGCCACCACTTACGGCCCGCGTCAGGTCTACCGTATAGGCCTTAAGCATCTCCCGCACATACCGCGGTTCTTCTAAACCAAATGGCGGCACGATATAGGAGGGGCGATAACCCTGCTCAGCGGCAGACGCTTCAGTGTAAGCTGTCCCAACGTCCCACTTAGGCAGAACCATGCCAAAGAACACCGTCAGGGCGAAAAGCATCAGAATGGTAAGAGCACATGGGGTGGGGAAGTCACGTTTCCCGAAGTGCTATCCTTGGATCATGGAAAAGCCCTTAGCCGACTCCATCGGCTCTTGAACTTCAGGATCTTACCCCCTGCCTCCTTAGTAGCATCTACGAAACGCCCCTCACAGATGTCGTTCTTGTCAGCTAAGTCGGCCCGGACTCTACGGAAGCACCCGTTCTCCCAGAGTGTAGACATCTCTTCAGCCCGAGCCTCATCCCAGTAACCTAACTTGTCTGCTTGCTTCTCACTCACCTGCCTCGTAAACGTGGCTGCATGTGCGGCCTCCGGACCGGATGCAAGGTACTTGACGATCTCCGTGTCCAGCATACGGTCCGGGGCATCGTCATCCTCAAACTTTACCTAATGGGCCGGTTGGTGCTTCTTCTGCTTCTTTACCCACAATGGGTTCGCTAACGCCTTGCACCTGTCGGGCCCGTCGGGCCCGTCGGACCTTGTCCTTGAAGCCTACCCCATAGGTCTTCTTTGCCCAAGCCCAACCCCACTGGGCAGCTGGGGTCTCAACCCACCTTCCATTCAGCTCACCGATCTCTTTCACCTTTTCCGGTTCATCGGGTCCTGGGGCTTGAGCCTCTTCAAAGGCTTCCGCGGCTTCCTGCTCCGGAGTCACCTCCTCCACTTCGCCATCAGAGTCGGAACTATCGTGCTCCCCCTGACCCTGAGGCTTCTCTACGGCGCCGGTCTCAGTCACCCCCACCCGGGACTTGGGAACAAACAACTGATCTAGGTCGGCGTCTTCTACCAAGAGGTCTCCCTTGAACTGCTCGGTCCGGGGCATCGTCATCCTCAAACTTTACCTAATGGGCCGGTTGGTGCTTCTTCTGCTTCTTTACCCACAATGGGTTCGCTAACGCCTTGCACCTGTCGGGCCCGTCGGGCCCGTCGGACCTTGTCCTTGAAGCCTACCCCATAGGTCTTCTTTGCCCAAGCCCAACCCCACTGGGCAGCTGGGGTCTCAACCCACCTTCCATTCAGCTCACCGATCTCTTTCACCTTTTCCGGTTCATCGGGTCCTGGGGCTTGAGCCTCTTCAAAGGCTTCCGCGGCTTCCTGCTCCGGAGTCACCTCCTCCACTTCGCCATCAGAGTCGGAACTATCGTGCTCCCCCTGACCCTGAGGCTTCTCTACGGCGCCGGTCTCAGTCACCCCCACCCGGGACTTGGGAACAAACAACTGATCTAGGTCGGCGTCTTCTACCAAGAGGTCTCCCTTGAACTGCTCCATGTTCAGATCCTTCTTCTCCCAGATGGGCTTCAGCAAAGGCCAGGCTGGCTGGCTATCATCGAAGTTCTTGACGTTACGCCACGGGAACACCCTTCCCTCGCACAGGATCAAGTGAGCCGAGTGCTCTAAACTCAAACCTAGCCATGCGGCCATATGCGTTCGGCTTTCGTCATGCCCTAACTTGCCGTCTATGACCATATTATGACAGAGGCACCCAAACGGATGAAGATAGGCGATCCAGTTCACCTTCCTCTCTCGTGGCATAAGTTCGAACAGCCGGACGTCCCCACCTGACCACTTTGGGGAAAGATTGTGCAGTAGGATAGCGTGTTGCCACGCATACCCCAAGAGCTCGTAGGGTAGCTGCGCCTTGACCATGTTATGACGCGCTTTGCGCAAAAAGTCCCGCTGTGACACTTTGGAGTAGGCGTTCTTGTTGTGTTCGTTTAGGGTATTGACCCTTTTCCTAACTCCCGTGTCCCACACCAGCTCCTTAAAGTCAGCGGACACATGCTCTCCCGGTCTACCCTAACCTCTTTTACCCTCTTGCAGCTTTGAGTCTCGAGAAAGTTCATACAACCGCGCATGAACCGCACTTGCGGTGCAGCTTTGCTATCCTTCAGAAGGATGCCAAACGCATACCCGGTGTTGGCCTCGATCCCCACCATGCGGTACCAATACCCTCCATGCAGGTGCTCACGTAAGCACCCGGACTTGTCAAAAGACACGGCCTCGAACTTGTCTACTTGTGTCAGTTGGTTGCTTGCCGGATGATTCACCTTTCCCCTTTTTGCAGCTGGGCACTCCTTACAGTCCTTTACGGCTTGCTCATGGGTCTTTCCACCCACTATCTTTATCCCATACGCCTCACCGATGAGGTGCTGCATGCGGCTGCCCGGTCCCCCGAACTTCTGATGTAGCTGCTCGCTAGACAACTCGGTGACGGTCACCTTGGCCATCTCCTTACCAAAGAAAGCTCTAGCC
>WBZZ01002366.1:45000-59695 GCA_019918135.1 Paulinella micropora | reverse complement strand
GTGTCCAGCACATACTGTTTATCCACATCCAGCATCATCAAGATGCAATCCTTGTTAAACTTGGGATCACGAGTCAACATTTCCTTAATGAACTCGAACGTCTCCTCCTGTTTAGGCGTCCATTCCCGCATATCGCCTTTCAAGTACAGCTCCCTTAACGGCTAAACCGTATCCGACCAATTCGGAAAGAACTGACTGTAATATTGGGCAAGCGCAATAAAGGAGAACAACTCCGACCGCGTCTGAGGCCGCTTAATGCTTTCGACAGCATCCCTCTTCTTAGCCGCAATCGCTACCGTCCCGTTCGAGATATCACATCCCAGGTATGTAACCTGTCGGGTGGCAAACTGGCACTTGTCCAAGTTCACCTTGAGACCAAACTCTCTTACCCGTCGGAAAACATCCTGTATGTGGGCCAGATGTTCCTCTATGGTATTGGAGTAGATAATAATATCATCTATGTAACAGAAAGCGTAATCCTCCGCCTTCTGCCCATATTTCTCCATAAACCCACCTGCCCTTCCATCCTCAAACTGTCGACCAAGCATTTTCTGCATTGCTGCCTGAAACATGCCCGGCGAGTTCCTCAGACCCATTGGCAATACCTTCCATTGGTATAGCGTCATCCCCACCACAAACGCTGTTAGCCACCTGCTCTTTCTACTGAGCGAGATCTGCCAGAACCCATTCTTGAGATCCAACACCGAGTAAAATTTCGCGTGTTTCAACTTGCGCATACAGTCATCGATCTTAGGCAGCGGATACCGCTCACCCTCGATGATCTTGTTTGCCCGATAGTAATTCAGACAAAACCTCAGCGCCCCATCTGGCTTTGGAACCATGCGTACATGTGACGAAATCGGGGAGTCCGAAAACTCCGTGAAATAAATCATCAGCCTGTAGCTCCTCCGCCTTCTCCTGGGCAATGCTCTCCTCCTTACGGCCCAAGATAGACCTCCTAGAGGCATGCGTGATATTCATCCCCGGAATCTTCCTGAGATGAGCCTCAAAATGCTTGACCGTTCCCGGCCTAGGCGGATCAAAGATCTCCTTTTCCTTTGCCATCACCTCCTGAAGGCTCTTAAGATCCTCTTGATTCCCCTTCCAGTCCGCACGCATCCACATGTCTCTTGCGTTTTCATATCCGTCCGCAAAAGTCTTCATGCCGGGGCCGCATCCGTCGTATAATCGACGTTGTCCGGGATCAAAGCCTCCCATTTGCCCTCCGGCCATCCTTTACTAATGACCCGGAAAACACATGGATCGTGCTGATTGATCCTTGCCATCACGTGTCGGATGAGCCGTTTGAGGCCGATGAAGAACGCTTTGTCCGTCTTCAGCGTCTCCATCTCCCTCGTGAATGCCCCCCTGACCCTCATCGGCTTCTTGCTCGTCGTTGCCAACGCAGTTCCAACCACCGTGGAAATATGTCCTGTCAGCATGACCTCACTAGTCAAATCCCTATGACTTCCGTGAAGCACGAGCAAAGCCATGAGAGCATGCATCATCACGTGCAGCTTGGACATTTTAAGGGACCCCGTTTCCCCATAGACATCCCTGTCCTGAATTTCCTTCGCCATCCCCTTGGTGATACTGTCCACCGTAAAGTGCTCCATAAGGTCCGCGTCCGTGCACTGTCGGAGAATATCCACCAATGTCATCGGCGACTCAAAATTGCTCTCCCCCATCAACTTATAGAGCAAATTGATCGCTTTCCGAAACCATGGCGAGGTCATATACGCCCAACAGTTTACTTGCCGAGTAAACCATATTAAAGGCTTTTTATCACCTTTTGTCCCCGGAACAAACGCAACAGGCGAGAATTTCTCAAGGAAAATCGGCATCCTTTTCCTTTCCTGTTCATAACGTGTCGCCGGATCCAAAGGATCATCCTCATCCCTTTTCTTGATGACCGCATATCTCTCTTCCCACGCTGCGTATTTGTCCACGCAGACCTCAATGGCCTTTGCCACCTCCATGAGGTACAAGAGATATCGATACAAGTCTACACAAGCCTGCTCCCTTGCTACCAGCAAAATCAAAGGGTCCGGCACCGTAGCCGTAGCCGTCTTGAGCTTGGTAGTCGCCATTGCAGCTGACTCTGCTTCCTTTAGCAGATCACGCAGGCTCCTGTTGGCATTAGAAGCCAACGTGTCCTTGTCCATCATCAGCTCCAATTTTCCCATGAAGCCTTCGACATGGATTAGGTCATATACGTCCGGTGTCTTTTTGTTCCACACCTTCGTATCCTTCATCCATTTTGCTTCTTTCATATTATCCCTTGACTGCCTCCCGATTCTTCACCGCCTTGTTAAAGGCGTTGGCTACCATTGGGTACACCTCGTCCTTGAAGAAAGTCTGTGCCAAGGTCATGCCAAAAGTATCCCCTTTCGTGGGGTCTGTTCTGACAGATCCATACCAATCCTCACTCCAAGTGTCCTTAATCTCACTTCCTGTCATCAGGAAATGGACATCGAACTGCTCCGAAGGAATAGGAGTTGGAAAATATTCCTCATCCCCATTCTCGAACCTTGGATGTCCCACCATCTGCAGTTCATGGAGGTGCAAGGACACGAACGTCCTTGCCATCATCCTCCTAACCTGCATAGGTACCAAAGTTTTGAGCTTAGGTTCACTAGGTGAATAGCCAGTGAAACCATAAGTGGTTGAATCCCAACCCCATTTGGCCAAGTCACTCGACTCATACTTCACCATTTCGTAAACATCCTTATCCCTCGGTCTGTCTTTGAACTTACATGCCAAAGGGACAAAGTGCTCCAAAAACTGATGCTGTTCAGTGGAGCCTACAATGTAGTCCGCTGCTACATGTTGTAGAAAGTCCCCCACAGCCTTGTTTTCCAAGGGTGCACATACCGTATCCTTGTAAGGATCGTATGCCGCCCCTTTTCACATGTTGATTTCCAAGGTGTCAAGGTCCAAGTTTCGAGATCAGGGCTCTTCCCCGTTTCTCCAAAACCCTCCTTACCACCTTTTTCGATTTCCCTTGCCCTTAACGACTGAAAGCACTGTCTCACACGACCAGTACTGAGTACTGATTGTCGAGAAGCTACTTGACACTCTCGCCAAGGCACAGCCAACAACAGTGACTGATTGCCCCCTAAGAGTGCGTCGTTCCCAATTCCAAATTTTGTTTTTCCAGAGTTCAAAAGAGGCAAAGGGACTCCAAATGTATCAAGACCGGAGGTCTAGCCTTACGAGCTCAAAGGAAAAGTAAAAAAAGGAATTTAATAATTGAACACAACTGGTTCAAAACTAACCTCCACTTCTGAAATAGAAAGGGAAGCCAGATATCAACCCAAACAACAAACCAAAGGAAAAAAACCGCTGTCAACGGAGTGTCCCTTTGACACGGGTCATCTGACACGATGCGTTACGTCCGTAACCTGCACAAATGCCAAAACATACACTAAACACCAACCCGTAAGTGGAATTTCCCTTATTTAGCCATAAATTCCCAGTCACGGGAAAAAGGCAAAATTTCACGGAATTTCCGTGACCTTTTTTTCCAAAACTTCAAACGGTTACTACATTTGCTGTAGAAGGATCGGGTCAACGCTATTAATGTGGGAGGTTATTCAATATGGATGCTACACAATAGTGTAATTTGCATCCTAAAAACCTCCACGCCGGTAAACTGTTAAGTGTAAGATATAGGTATTAAGGTCCTATGCGATCCAAGCTTCCTAGCTTTCCTCCCATATTCCTTATCCTAATATACCATTAAAACCGGATGTATTAATCAGAACCGGAAATGTAATAAGAGTTCATCTTAAAATACATTTAATAACAATAAATTAATTCCAAGAGTAAATTCCCGTAAACCCTAATAGCGTAAAAACGATGTAGTCTACCGTGGGTGTTACAGATATCAAGTACTAGGGGCATATCATAAATCCCCTTAGTACTTGATATCCTATGCCAATTATCTATTTACTTACTTAGTTAGCATGGAGACGAGTAACGTCTTCTGGTCGCAAAGCCACGGCTGCGACCAGGTATCTGCACATTTTTCCTGAGACCAATTGTCAGAGGCACTCGTAGAAGATGAGGCTACACACACACACACACACACACACACACACACACACAGACAAACATACGACAATGGCATATCACCTCCCTAAGGCTTCCCTTTGTCCTTCACCTCCCTTCTCTTTACCTTCCCTTCCCTTCCCTTCCCATCCTTCTCTTCGCTTCCCCTCCCCTCCCTTTTCTTAACCATCCCTTCCCTTCCCCTTCTCTTCACCTTCCCTTCCCTCTCCCTTCCCTTCGCCTCCCCTTGGACCCCCCCTCCCCCCCCCCCCCCCCCCCTTTCCCACCTTTCTTCTGCAGAGCCACCTTCGAAAAGGAAGAAGCACTCGTAGACGACGGGGCTACAGACAGACAGACAGACACACACACACACACACACGCACACACACATAGACAAACATACAACCATCCCCCACTTTCCCTTTCAATCCACTCTCTTCTCTTCACCTTCCCTTCTCCTCCCCTCCCTTCTCTTCGCTTCCCCTCCCCTCCCTTCTCTTCACCTTCCCTTCCCTCCACCCCCCCCCCCCCCCCCCGCCCCCCCCCCCCCCCCCCCCCCCCCCCCCCCACACACACACAGTGTCACACACACACACACACACACCTTGGGATTGCCTCCCCTCGATTCTCTTCCTATCCCCTTCTCTTCCCTTCCCTTACCCTCCCCCACCGTCTTCTGTACATTCTGACGACCCACGCGCGAAGAGAAAGACGCACTCGGAGACGACAGGACACAACCAAACACAAACACACAGACACAAACATGCAACATGTCCCTTCCCTCTCTTCTGTTCGCCTTCCCTTCCTCCCTCCCCCCCCCCCCCCCCAAACACGCACATACCTCGCCTCCCCTCAATTCTCTTCCAATTGCCTCCCCCCCCCCCCCCCCCCCCCCCCCCACACACACACCAGTCTTCTGTCAAGCCAAACACGAAGAGGAGGAAGCAATCGTAGACGATGACTTTGTCCCTGACAAACACAAAATAGACAGAAAGAACGAAACAGGTGAGAAAAGGAATACTTGTAAGCCGCACAGACTTCAACGAACCGGTGGCTGAAACGGCGGCTTCTGACAAAAGAAGAAGGCCTGAAACACTTGAAGAGACAGCATCCGAACCAGACAAAGATTTCATGTGCAGCCGGAACTGCCGCGACCATGCTGTTGAGGCTCGCGATACTCGCGGTGGAACCATTCCCCCCCCGAGGATAACACACACAAAATTCTCGCGATCACGTTAGATCCTCCACAGACTTCAGATTCAACGCACGAATACCTGGCGTGGATTCCTTTCTGAGGAGATTAATTAACTCGTCCTTGTACTCAAATGTAATTTCTTCTCCACGTTTGATTCTCCTCAGTGCGACAATCCTCATCTCCCACCTGCCTTGTCCGAGCACTTCCGATAGTTTCCCAGCAAGACCAACATGCTCTCCCGGATCTGAGATCCTTGCATACTATCGACTCAAGTGCTTTTTGCGTCAATCCCTGCTTCGCCAGATGTTGCCTCATGCTTCTCACCATCACGCCATTGTGAAAAAATCGATACGTAGCAGTGGCACTCCGAGAGCTGTTGACGTATCTGATGAACTGCTGAGGAATGAACGAAATGCTTCTATGAGCACTCTTTCCACGTGTCAAACCAGTTCCATCGACAAAGAGAATGGTGGCGGGGTGGTAAATCTGCCCCCCTGCTGTGGATGTTAATGTTCGAATTCGTTCTATTGAACAGCAGTCAGTATAGTGCAAACAATCTTGAAAGGTCTTCACATCAATGATTTCTCCACACTCATGTGACTGCGGGGTCCAGTTGTTGGTGGCAAACAGACCAAACCCCTTGGCATAATTCTTGCAAACCCTCACGCGTGACCGAGGAGTTGGCAGAAGCTGCAGCGTCTGTGTCCAGCTATTCGTCCCAGTCTCCCGCCGCAGTGAGCACGGAGATTCCTTCCGCTGAGTCTGAAGTTTCGGGTCCCCACGAGTCTACGTCTGTGTCCAGCTCTTCCTGCAGCTATTCGTCCCAGTCTCCCTCCGCAGTGAGCTCGGATCATGGTTCCTTCCGCTGAGTCTGAAGTTTCGGGGTCCCACAAGTCTGCAGTGTCAGATGAAGTTGGCTCGCCGCCACAGCACGCTTCCGCTGAGTCTGAAGTTCCGGGGTCCCAGGAGTCTGAACATTCCGATGATGAAGGCTTGCCGCCACAGAAAGGCAGTTTTGTCGCGGCAATAGAAGCTGAAGGAAAGGATGAGGTGGCGGAACTACTGGCGCGCGGGGCTGAAGGAAAGGATGGAGTGGCAATTCGCGCTTGGAACTTGGGTAGGGTGGTGAGTGCGTACGTAGATGATGGTGTCAAGATGGTAAAGTTTTACCGGTTCTGTTATAAAAGAATATATTTTATTGATGCCTCTCCTTTTACTCAACCAATTCAAACAACTCCGCGGCGCCAGTAACCCAATTTTCTTAGCTTATATAAATAAGGATCAAAAATGGTGGAAAATGTGGGAGACTAGCGGAGCAAAAACAACCAAGGCAAACACCAGCTAATTCCCGTTGTCCGGCCTAATGATAATATATTCCGGTCTAAAAAGTGTAACGGCCACTTCTAGTAATATTATCGTTACCCGGTTAAGAGGGTTATTAATATTATCAGCCTCTTATTGTGTCTGTCACTATTGACACAGGGGTATATTAAAATAGCACATATTTACCTATCTGCGCATACAAAAGCTGACTATGTTTGGCACCGACGACAACAAAACACTCACTGGAAAGTACGGTGTGGCGCGGCAAAGTAAAAGGGACGGCACCTGGAGGTTTGCTACTGCTGGGCCTAAGGGAAGTGCGGGGGGACAGATGCTCGTTGTGTACACGTGGTCTTTTATACAGGTCGGAGTGCAGGGTCTTTGCAATGCAAATGACGGCAGCTGGCAAAATTTCGAAGTCAGATCAGGAAGCAATCCAAAAAGTGCTTGGTGAACTGGATATTCCCATTATGCAAGAAGTTGAATGGGTAGAATAAAACATGAGTTGAATTCACGTGGTCGGATTGGTCTTTCACCTGCAATTCAAATGACGGCGGCTTGCAAAATTTCGAAGTCAGATCAGGAAGCGATCGAAAAAGTGCTTGATCAACTGGATATTCCCATTATGCAAGAAGCACGGTTGAATAGGTAGAATGAAACTTGAGTTGAATTTATTAAAATTACTGGCTAATCATATAATTAATATTATTCATGCTACGATGTTATACAATAGAAAATCAAATAGTCGAGTCATCAATATTATTCTAGTATAATAATAACTTCTATTAACATTAATATTCAATAATGTCAACCCGGGTCGGTTATTATTAATAATGTTGATATATATTAATGATAATGTATTAATGCTAATGAACTTGGTTGACGACTGAGTCTGTCGAACGGAACAGTGGCAGCGCAACTTGAGGAACCCAGCGAGAAGCTGTGGATGAAAGTTATGACACTTCGATCATAGAGTCGAAGTTGAAATCTGTCGAACTTCAACGGATCAGACTACCTTTCCCAGCGAAGAGCAGGCTGCGGATTACGGGAGGCCAATTTATATTAATATGTATTATTTATTGATTCAACTTAGGTACTTAGTCTTACTCTCACGTGAGATCTCACGACGAAGTAGTTAGAGGGCATTTACTAATGCTTCTCAGGATTCTATGAAAACCGCTCCCATTCAATATGCAATGATCATAGATCATGATCATTCAGCAAATACGGGTAAGTGGGATGCTGAGATCAATGTCAGATATAGACAATCTGACAGTGGCGCTTAATTAAGCCGATGAAGACTTGGAGGATGAAGAGATCTTCACGTCCAATCTTAAATCCACAAACAGTAGTTATGGCAAGGGCAGGAAACATGGACTGAAGGCTGAAATAAATTGAAATTTAAAAGCTACCCATCTGGACAGAAATTTGACACTAATTTGATTGAAATTTAATCAACAAACCCATTTTTCATCCAAACCAGAGCAGACACCAAGGGATCAACAATATGAGTTTGTTCTGTTTGCTCAACCTTTTCAAACGTGAAGTGTCAAATATGCTCACATTGCAATCACGACAAAACGAAACAGACGAAAATTTCGATGTGAAAAAAGAAAAAAAGAAAAAAGAAAGAAAAAGGAAAACGTAATGTTGCGACCTGGTAGCCAAAGGATTCAGCAAAGAAATGATAGAAAACATCAATTCGATACTCAAATGAAAGAAACACATTTTGTTCTTTGAAACAATCAAGTATAACATGATGAATGGATTGACATTATGACGTAAGTCTGTTGTCCCATCTTTCAGGTTTTTATCACTTTTGATTATGCCATGAATCTACTGGCAGACATCACACATGCAAGCATATACATCCACACATGTACACATACATCTATATACACAGGCAAACATGCATACAGTGTCTTGATACTAGTCATACATGTACACAACCAAACGTACATTCGTTCCAACTTGTCGTCTGGAAAAAAACACGATTATCTTCTCTCTCTCTCATCTTCAACAAATTACAGAATTCTGAGAAAAGAAACATATGATCCTTGCAGCCATGTGTCACGAGTTTTTTCGTGTCTCTTTCCCATGTTTGATCTTGTTCTCATCAAGAAAATGTCTCTTGTCTCCAACTCCCGAACCGATGATTTTCACAAATTTGCAGAGTTTTACGGATATGAAAAGTGCTAATTTTTTTTTTGCTTGTGCCATGTTTCTGTTCAGATGGGTATATGACTTAAGTCAATTAATAATTATAAGTCAGCCAAGGTTGCTGTTGTTCAAGCCAAGGTTGCCACATTACGGAACAGTAATATTGATGTTTGGTCAGCCAAGGTTGCTGTTGTTCAAAGTACTGTTCAAGATAAAATGTGTGGCATTTGTCCGTCGCCAGTGTTGGTTTTTATTGTTGTTGTTGTTGTTTGTTGTTGTTGTTGTTGTTGTTGTTGTTGTTGCACGTTTTCCTGAATTCCCATTTTTCTCATTAAAAGTACTAGTCCCTTTCTCCTCAACAAACAAACAAATTAAACAAACACAGCAAGCAGAAGCTCGCCAACCTTCCAAGTCGCCAGGTTGAACTTACAGCTGCAAAATACCACAGCCTTTTAGCGAGAGGACGGATGGTGGGTTTTGCCTGATCAGCGCTATGGCACATGCAAATGCCGTTTATCTTAATCTCCGACAGTTTTGGTGGCTTTTTTCAACTTACCCGACGGGGGAAAAAGATCCGTCTGGCTGCCTAGCTGTAGCCGATTGTTTACAAGGCAAGGGAAGACAACTTGAAAGCAAGGCACGTTACTTTCGCTCATGCTGGCACACAGTCCTAGCCAGATACCCAAGTTTAGTTTGCAAAGACAAGAGCCGCCAAAAATCAGTGTTCTGTGTTGTGTTGTGTTGTGAAAGCGGCGCCACCAAAGAAGCCCTTTCAATCTTCAGCATGTCTCACAGCGAAATTGAATACTCAGACAAGTATGCTGACGACTTGTTCGAGTACAGGTCGCTTTATTAACTCGCTTTCAAGTACAAATATCACTATCAAGTTGAATTGAATGTCTTGTTGTGTGCAGACATGTGATTCTGCCTCGCGAAATCGCCAAAAGGTTACCCAAGCCCATGCGACTCCTGACCGAAACGGAATGGAGGTCCAGAAGAAAAGGAAGAAGAAGACGAAGAAGGAAGAAGAAAGAAAACGGAAAGAAAAAAGACGACAGACAGACGAAGAAGAAGGAAGAAGAAGAAGAATGAAGAAGAAGAATGAAGAAGAAGAAGAAGAAGAAGAAGAAGAAGAAGAAGAAGAAGAAGAAGAAGAAGAAGAAGAAGAAGAAGAAGAAGGATCAGTGCTTCGGTAAGGGTTCACGTCAGGGTTAATATTTGTGATTGTGGTGTAGTAGTAGCAGCAGCAGCAGCAGTAGTAGTAGTAGTAGTAGTAGTAGTAGTAGTAGGTAGTAGTAGTAGTAGTAGGTAGTAGTGGTAGCAGTAGCAGTAGTAGTAGTAGTAGTAGTAGTAGTAGTAGTAGTAGTAGTAGTAGTAGTAGTAGTAGTAGTAGTAGTAGTAGTAGTAGTATCAGCGGCAGCAGTAGTAAGTGTAGTAGTAGTAGTAGTAGTAGTAGTGGTAGTAGCAGTATTAGTAGTAGTGTCCCCCCCCCCCTACTACTACTACTACTACTACTACTACTACTACTACTACTACTACTACTACTACTACTACTAGAATGGTACTGCTTAAACGATTACTAGTAGTAGACTATACTACTATTACTACCTCTACTACTACTACTACTACTACTACTACTACTACTGCTACTACTACTACTTCTACTACTACTACTACTACTACTACTACTACTACTACTACTACTACTACTACTACTACTACTACTACTACTACTACTACTTCTACTACCACTACTACTACCACTACTACTACTTCTACTGCTACTTTTGCTGCTGCTGCGGCTTGTAGTACTAGTACTTTTATTATGTTGCAGGTGCTAATACCAGTGCCAATGTTTGTCCATCAACGCCTTGTTTGTTCTTTTGCTTCTGCTTTGTTCTTTTGCTTCTGCTGCTTCACATGGTCTTTTTCTTGTCTGCCCACTTCAGTCGCACTTGCTTCTGCTGCTTCACCTTGTCCTTTTTCTTGTCTGCCCAGTCCAGTCCTCACGCACCTAAAGCAGCATCTATGCATACATCTTTTGCACAGGGCGCTGGGTGTTCGGCAGAGCTGTGGCTGGAAGCACTATGAGATCCACCTGCCCGAACCACACGTCAGCGCACCTCGCACACATACACAGACACATATGCCCTACAAATCTGCGCTTGGCTGCCATTCTTGTCTTTCTGCTCCTATCTATCTATTCTTCTACCTAACTACCTACCTAGCTCGCACCACGCCGCCGTTGCACTCCGCGCCTGTAGCCACACTGCTGGTGTTTTGTGTCCCTGCTGCTTCCCCACTACTGCCTTTTTCTCTCGGCTGCTTCCCCCAAATTGCCTGCTTTCTCCCGGCTGCTGCCCCACTATTGCCTTTTTCTCTCGTGTCGTGTGCAGATCTTGCTCTTCAGCCGCGCACTGGGCACCGACCCTCGCACAGGGTCACTGCTCTGTTATGTATGTATGTATGTAATGTATGTAATGTATGTATGTATGTATGTATGTATGTATGATGTATGTATGTATGGTGTATGTTTGTATTTTTGTATGTGTGTGTATGTGTATGTGTGTGTGTGTGTGTGCATGTATGTATGTATGTATGTACGTAAGTATGTATGTATGTGTATGTGTATGTATGTATGTATGTATGTGTGTATGTATGACCGCCAGCACATGCCATGTGCGTTTCCTGTGCGTAGGCAGCCTCCCAAGGGCTGGAACGACCCGGTGAAGGATGCGCCCAAAGTCAAGGCGTAAGTAACCAACAACGGCTCGCATCACACAAAAAGACAATGAGCTACTTGTACTTGCTGCGTGGCTTGTCGACCCAGGTCCATCCTGAGTCGCTGCCTCCTGTCTAGGCTCGGGCGAGGATGAACAAATCATGTGCAATTTTTTGTCACCTACCGCCCGTGGCTACTATAATTATTACTTTCCCCCACAATTTTTTCATATATCTGGCGAAACTTGAGTCCAACAGGACGCGGGCCGGAGGTGCCTGACAGGTCACAATCAACCGAGTCATGCACTTTGCAGTCTGTCGTCCTGCATGCTTTGGGCGCATGGGATTCGAGCCGGCGCCGCCAAGATATGAGATATCCTGTACAAAAAGTTACAATATATGCTGCCACTGAGCGTCAAGCGCCACCGCTGGACTGATCAAGAAATATCACTAAATCAATAAATTTCAGACCGGCGAGCTGCTTCGTCAGCTTGAGCAGTCGTGAGCTCAATAAATTGAACTTGCGTTGGAAAAAAAACAAAAAAAAACCTCATCTGTGATACTGTGACAGTCTAGTATTTTAATGCCATGAAGCAATTTTGAATCAGAATCTGCGTCCAGGACTAGCTCAATAGAGAGTGATTCGCTTGCAATTACTTATCATGCAGTAAATTTTTTAATAATTAAAAATCAAATCATGATAATCGGCGACATTCAAGTGAACACAGTTTGGATCCACAATTTTATTAATATATAAAAAAATTTCTATCTTATAAAAAAGTTCTATCTTATTGCTGTCGACATTCAAGGCGTAAAAAAGTTGTTAAATTTCAGATTTTGGGTCAGATTTCGGATTTTGGTTAGAATTTCGATTTTGTGACAAAATTCAAATTTCTCAAGTTAACGGCTATAATATTGTGACAGCAAAACAACTGAAACTTGATTTTCGCAAAATATTACAGTTAAATCGAGACATATTTTAAGTATTAATATTGCTGTTGACATTCAAGACAACAAAAAAAATTGATTTTTCTGTTTTGGTTGGAATTTCAGTTTTGGTTGGAATTTTGATTTTGGGTGAAAATTTGAATTTTTCAAATTAACGGCTATATTCGTCCGCAAAATATCGTAAATTTTCGCGAAATGTTACAGTTAAATTTGAAAATTTGAATTTTTGTCACAAAAATGAAAAACTGTCACAAAAATTAAAATCTGACACAAAAATGAAAAACTAATTTTTGTTGTTGTCTTGAATGTCAACTTGACAGCAATACTATCAAGTCTTGACTAGCGTCCTGTGAGGAAATTGAATCAAGTTTCGATTTCGTCCAGGAATGACTTCAAACGATCAAGTCAAAGCCTACGGTTTTTACAAAAAATTACTACTATTGCCTTCAAGTTTTTCCCACTCTATTAACTTTGATTTCCCCCGATTTCACGTGAAGTTGAACATCCATGTTACGGCTGTAAATCATTTGTGGACTTGGACAAGGAAGCTAGACTGCCGGAAAAATGCGGGCGGCTGAGAAAATTTTTGGAGTCCAAATGCAAATTTTGGAGGTGACAGTTGAACTACAAGTCACACAGTGGACTTGAAGCACTCCTTCAAGAGTCAAGTACCGGCTACTTAGCTATTTTCAAGGCTCACACCTCACCAACTCACCATCTACGTTCTTCGTGTTCGTATTTTGCAACCCAAGTCTGCAAACAAGTAGAAATCTACGTAAATGAACGAAGTGACCTCTCAGCTATTTACTGGTATTTCACCTGCTCTCAGGAGTCAGGACCTTATGCAGCCATAAAGACTTTTAATAAGACAGGCTCTGAGTTCGTTGTGTATTTATTCCTTGGGGTTGTATCCAAACTCACACAATAGATTTACTCAGACAACAGATAAGATCAAATCGGCACGTTCCAAAGAAAAGGTAGTGATATAATGGAAATAGGCACTACCTACAAATGTAGCCATCAGTACCAGTAATATCACAGTATTAAATTTTGCGGGCCGCTATGACTAATTATTAATACTTACTCACTTCACAAGTCCACCAGTATAAAAAAAAGTGACTGCGACTGTCTCGACTGCGACGGTGACTCGTTACAACTAATTGTCAGAGTATCAGAGTCTTGAAACGGTGGCACTAAGTTGAAGCCAAGTTGCCAGCGGGGTTCGGACTGACTGGTTACTAACCCTAACCCTAACCCTAACCCTAACCCCAACCCTAAACCCTAATCCTAACCCTAACCCTAACCCTAACCATTCCGAGCGGCCGAGCCACGGCGATACAGTCAGATACACATTTCATGAGGTGACTTACTGTCAAGCTTACCAGCATGCGGTCGCCCGCGTTATATGACTTACTTCAGATACGCGATGACTTCATTGATGATTACAGAGTATCGAATACACAATTTCAAGTATTATAACTAATAATGAAGTGACTTAGTAACTTATGACAGTTTGCTAGAGACGAGCTGTGCCTGTGAGTGGGGGAGCCTCGTGCTGTCTCACGCGCGGCGGGGTGCGGGCTCGTGTGTGGCGGCTGGCTGCTGCACTGCATGGTTGCCCTTGCTAACCGCGTTGCTGCCGCTCGCGTTGCCCGGCCGCGACGCGCTGCCTGCAAACACACACACACACACACACACACACACTACTCACACACACACACACGCACACACACACTGGTAATCGTAGTCACAAACAGGCGCTGGCAAACAAAATGATAAAACAATAAAGGGAATAGACAAACGAATCAATAATAAATAATGGAGTAATGAATTAATGGAATGAATGAACGAAAGAACAAATCAATAAGGCGTTTGGGGCAAATGGGGCCAGCAGCAGCAGAGGGTAAAGGGGAAGGGGAAAGGGAAAGGCTTGAGGGTAAAGGGGAAGGGGAAAGGGAAAGGCTTGAGGGTAAAGGGGAAGGGGAAAGGGAAAGGCTTGAGGGTAAAGGGGAAGGGGAAAGGGAAAGGCTTGAGGGTAAAGGGGAATGGGAAAGGGAAAGGCTTGAGGGTAAAGGGGAAGGGGAAAGGGAAAGGCTTGAGGGTAAAGGGGAAGGGGAAAGGGAAAGGCTTGAGGGTAAAGGGGAAGGAGAAAGGGAAAGGCTTGGGCCAGGCGCGCCAGCAGCAGGGGCAAGATAAAGGGAAAGGGACAAGGGACAACAGCGATCAACGGCAGGGGGAAAGAGGGGGATAAACACGGCCAGTAACAGGATATATATATATATATATATATATATA
>WBZZ01002366.1:25000-27500 GCA_019918135.1 Paulinella micropora | reverse complement strand
CTACTATTAGATCTACTATTACTAATCAAGAAAATGTCATAACACAATGAAGATATGATGCTGCTCTTCGTGGGCATCTTCTTCCACTTGCTTGGAGTATGCGGGAGAGATTCATTTCCAAGACATGAGTCGGACAAAAGGAATAAACCCTTCTATGCCGCACCCTCATACTCGGACTCACATCATTCTCGTTCACGTAATGATGGACTTTTTTCAAAGCGTGCCCACGGCAATATTGGAGTCTCTCTGCGTTCCCAATCTACAGAAACGCGCGGAGATATAAGGCCTGTGAGATCTCCCGTGGGGCATTTCAATGATGATTTTAAGGTCATTAAGTCTCACACACCTTATGGGTCGTCGAATGACATGAATATGTGCAGCCATGGCCCGCAACCAGAGTACTCAGAGTACTAACCAGCTCCTCAAAAGACGACTTCAGGGTCAGCAAATTTCCACCAGCCCAGTCCTCATATGGCATGAATGTCTGCAGGTACTTATCAAAGCCACCAAGAAAAGTGGAACCACCTGGTCTCCACAGACGATGCAAAGATCCACACACACACGCACACACACACACACACACACAGACACACACACACACACTCACACGCACGCACACACACACACACACACACACACACACGCACGTAGACACACACACAGCACAGCAAACAGGAGGATGCTTGGTGTTCCAAACCAGGCTAGAATGCCTGCTAGAAGCATCTTTGAAGCACTACTGCGAAGGGTAAGTAAACATGCGTAAGCACTGACTTACTCACATGCGTACCACAATGGCCGTTCACTAGGAGAGCGGACTGCACGCATGAAGGGCAGAGCCGCAACTCAAGCGAAAGAGGGTCCGTTGCCAGCCATTGTCATCACCTATACATAACATTGAATCCTTGTGCTCTAACAGCTGTAAACCTATTGTGCAGAATAGCCATGCACAGATATCGAACTATACGTGTATATGCAAGTGTATACAGCATTATAAATTTACAAATACATACATACATACATACATACATACATACATACATACATGCAGACCCTCCTCCCTCCACGCACACATACACACAGATGGTGCTATTTCACATGGCAACACAACATACGCAATCACATAGGTAATTACGCTGCTAACTACTTAATATGTGTGTATGTGCGTGTGTGTGTGTGTGTGTTGGGGGGGGGGGGGGGGTTAAGTAGTTACAGGTTGATTACCTGTGTTGTTGTTAGAGTATAGGATGGATAGTGATAGAAATGGATAGATAGTAGGACGGATAGTGATAGATATGGATAGACAATAGCATGGATAATGGTAGGGATAGAATAGAGGAATGAAATACGGCATCGGGAAGAACAAATAACGAGGATGGAGGGGGACAAAGAGGGATAGCATACAAGCGCACGAGAGGCGGAGTTGGAGTTGTTGTTGTTGTTGTTGCTGTGGTTGTCGTTGTTGCATGTGTTTTACCTTTCAGATTGATTGAGATGGGAGGACTATCGGCGTATTCGCCCTCAGGATTTCTACACAAACATACACACATGCAGTTTATTTTGTAAAAAAGACAGTTTATTCTGTTTGTATGCACATGCAATTTACTTTTAAATATGAAATTTTATTGTGTAATCAACTTATCTTGTCCGACAAGGTACATGTCTAATTTTGCCAACAAATATAACTGCGCTCACAGCCAAGCTTGCTTCAACACACCTCTCAGCCCTCTCACAGCCCTTGCCTACAGCCCTAACACTAACCAGCCTTTAGCAAAAGGGCGCAGCCAAGCTTGCTTCAACACACCTGTCAGCCGTCTCATAGCCCTTACCTACAGCCCTAACACTAACACTAACCAGCCTTTAGCAAAGGGCGCAGCCAAGCTTGCTTCAACACACCTCTCAGCCCTCTCACAGCCCTTCCCTACAGCCCTAACACTAACCAGCCTTTAGACCTCTCAGCCGTGGTGGTGGTGGTGATGATGACGGTGGTGGTGGTGGTGATGGTGGTGGTGGTGGTAATTTATGACGATGATGACGGCGGCGGTGATGGTCGTGGTGATGATGACATTTGTGGTGGTGGTGGTGGTGGTGATGATGACGATGATGACGTCGGTGGTCTCTCACAGCCCTTGCCTACAGCCCTTTAGCAAAGCCTTTAGACCTCTCAGCCCTCTCACAGCCCTTGCCTACAGCCCTTTAGCAAAGGGGCGAGCATGCACAGCCCTTGTCTACAGCGCTAACACTAACCAGCCTTTAGCAAAGGGGCGGGCTTCAACACACCTCTCAGCCCTCTCACAGCCCTTCCCTACAGCCCTAACACTAACCAGCCTTTAGCAAAAGGGCGCAGCCAAGCTTGCTTACACACACCTGTCAGCCCTCTCACAGCCCTTGCCTACAGCCCTAACACTAACCAGCCTTTAGACCTCTCAGCTCACTCACAGCCCTTGCCTACAGCCCTTAAGAAAAGCCTTTAGACCTCTCAGCCCTCTCACAGCCCTTGCCT
>WBZZ01002365.1:235000-237500 GCA_019918135.1 Paulinella micropora | reverse complement strand
TGCATTTCTGCACATGCGCCTCCATCGTCTCACCCGTGAGGGGAGTACGAAGAATTGACGATAAGCTCTAATGACACCCCCGCAAGGGCAGTTCCAACACTTCCAGACGGACCGGTATGTTCAATAATAATAATAATAATAATAATAATAATAATAATGATAATAAGAATAAGAATAAGAATACTAATACTAATAATAGTAATAATAACAATAATAATAATAATACTACTACTACTAATAATAATAATAATAATAAGGTAAAGAACTAACGACATCAAGATCGTCCCCGCGCAATGCTGAGGGGGTCCACAAAGGTGACTAGGGCTGAGATGTCGTGAATAAAGAAATGAAATAGATCACATATCTGACCCGTGCAAAGCTAAAGGCATCACGAAGATGACTAGGGCTGAAATGTCATCGATCATCTCCTCTTGTTCTTTCTCTTTCTCTTTCTCTCTCTCTCTCTCTCTCGATAATATCTGACCCGTGCAAAGCTAAAGGCATCACGAAGATGACTAGGGCTGAAATGTCATCAATCATCTCCTCTTTCTCTTTCTCTTTCTCTTTTCTCTCTCTCTCCTCTCTCTCTCTCTCAGGCGAGGTGGAAAGAGAAGTAACTAAATAAATAAGAAAAATACTTGAACGAAACAAATAACATCAACATTTTCACCCGCGCAAAGCTAAAGGCTACACGAAGATGACTAGGGCTGAGATGTCGTCGATCATCTCCTCTTGCTCTCTGTCTGTCTGTCTGTCTCTCTCTCTCTCGCGCGCGCTCTCTCTCTCCCTCCCTCCCTCTCTCAGGCGAGGTGGAAAGAACAGTAACTAAATAAATGATATAAATATCTAAAGAAATGATTTCATATCGTACCCGCGTAATGCTAAGGGGTCCACGAAGATGACTAAGGCTGAGATATCGTCGATTACCTCCTCTTGCTCTTTCCACCTCCGAGCCTGAGCGAGAGAGAGAGAGAGAGAGAGAGAGAGAGAGAGAGAGAGAGAGAGAGAGAGAGAATGTATGTTTCTATGCCTGCGCGCATGCGTGTATGTAAGTAAGTAGGCATGTGTGTAAGTAAGTAGGTATGTATGTAAGCAAGTGTGTACCGATTCTTGATAGAGTAACTCGCACGCCAACTTCGGATCTCCCTTAAACATACAAGCAAGATATATATATATATATATATATATATGGTATAACATACGCATGTGTGTGTGTGTGTGTGATAATCCCCCCCCCCCCCCCCCCCCTCTCTTCTCTCTCAGTCTCTCCCCCAACATAGATGATAGAGTCCCCCCCCCCCCCCCCCCCCCCCCCCCCCCCCGAGATACACATGATAGAGAAGATAGATAGGACAGATTAGCAAGACCTGTGCGTGATCTACTATGCTGACAGCCTCTGCATTACTGATGAGCTCCCACACGCCATCACTCGCCTAGCGACAGGTAAGAGATAGGTAGCTAGGTAGGTAGGTAGGTAGATAGATAGGTAGGTAGGTACGTAGATAGGTAGATAGGTAGGTAGCTAGGTAGGTAGGTAGATAGGTAGATAGGTAGATAGATAGATAGATAGATAGATAGAACTCCGAAGGAGAGAGAGAGAGAGAGAGAGAGAGAGAGAGAGAGAGCGAGCAAATACCAAGATGATAAATTCGTCACCAGGAACCAACTCATGCCTGCAACACCAATGCATACCTCTATATCTCACACTGTATTTAGGCGCGTTCTACACCACCCAGAATTCCGGGTTTCTGGGGTCACTTTCTGGGTTCGCTTCCAGAAAAACCTGGCTGGTGGTGCCACCTTCACACCCAGAACCCGGATTATTTATTACCACAGCGGGAAAAAATGTGAAACATAAGGTTTTTGGCCGGCGGCCTGAATGGTGTGGTCACTTGACTGTGAAGCGCTGTGGCCCATTGTGCTAGCCATTGAATTTTCCCAGGCCATGGCTAGCACAATGCTGGCCACGTAGCCATGGACATGTGGCCGTCCCAACTTTTTGTGTGGCCATGGTCACTTTCCACAGTCAAGTGACCACACCATTCAGGCCGGGTCCAAAAGCCTTTTTTTTCCCCGTGATGGTAATAAATAAAGAAATCTGGGTGGTGTAGAACGGACCTTTACACTGTTATAAACGTGTAATATAAGCTTGTATCTATATGTCACGTATGTACAATGAAGGTGATGAATCATCACCAGGTACACAGTGGTGCATATAGCATGAATAGGAGCTTTTTATACATGCATATCTCACTCATGCGCGTATTGTATTAATGTAAGCTTCTAAAAATATATATATATATATATACATATATATATACATATATATATATATACATATGTTGCTGATGTATTACCAGGTACCAACGCATGCCTACGACATGAGTACGTACCTATATCTCATCCTAGATTAATACTATGATAAACGTGAAAGTAAGCTTGTATCTATATGTGTAATACGATAATCAATTCGCCACCAGGTAACAACTCATGCTTACAA
>WBZZ01002365.1:205000-207500 GCA_019918135.1 Paulinella micropora | reverse complement strand
TTGCTTACTGCAATAATAATAATTAAAAAAAAACTATTTGTTTTTGTTTGCTTTGATTTTTATTATAATTTAGTGTTTGTCGCTGCCTCTGTACATGTTGTTTCTTTTTGTCTAGTTTGTATTGTTTTTGTTTCCTTTGTTTCGCTTGTTTGTTTGTTTTTTGTTGCCTTTATATATTTTTTAATTCCTTTTCTATTTTCTATTTTGTTTTTTTTTAAATTTTTCTTTCCTGTTAACGTTAACGGTCTTTGTTTCTTCGTTCTCTTTTCTTTCCTGGTTTTTTTTCTTCTTCTCTTTGTTCCTTTCTTTCTTTCTATGTTTTTCTCTGTCTTTTCCCCTCCATATTACTCTTCCAGGAGCTTTCTGTTGAACCTTAGTTCCAGATTTCCTTATAATTATGAGCCTAGTGAGCTTGCACTGTTGTTCCTTGGAACCAGAATTCTTTTGAATTAAGCTCTTCTTTATTATATATATATTTTTCTCTCGTCTCTTTCTCATTAAACCTTGCTTACTGTAAAAAACAACAACAACAACAACAACAACAACAACACATCCGCAAAAAAAGGAAGTTTCGTTGAATTCGAAGCTCACCTTAAATTTACCACTTAAGCTTTTGCCTACCATAGTGGCTTTTTTAGTACTAGTACCTTAGGCAGTGCCTTATAAACGGGCGATCATGGCAAAACCTAGAAAACAGTTTCATCCCCATCTACAGAAGTTAGCGGTCGCGGTTCCAATGTTCTTCCCTATTCTACCGTAAAAACAGGAAGAGCGCAAAAAGTTTCATCCCAATCTACCGAACGTAGCGGTCGCGGTTCCAATTTTCGCAATTCTTCGATTCACCTACACCGTAAAAACAAAGCTTGCATCTAGGCCCCGTACAGTAATATATATGCTGGGAAAAGTTCTAGAAGTTACAGGGCGGTGTAACATAATTTCAACTAGACTCTAGATACTAAAAAAAATCTAGTTTTTTTGTTACATGTACACCCGGGGCCCCTTCCCCAAATCAATATTTTTTTTTGTCATATCATGATATGAGCAATTTTTTTTGTCAGGCCTAGGCCTAGGGAAAAAAGACAATTAAGCAAAATGGACTTGCCTAATTTTGCGGTACGTGGTGAAAAGTGAGTGTAACATAATTTCAACTAGACTCAACCAAAAACTAGAAAAACCGAAAACGTATGTAAAGTTACACCCCCCCCCCCCCCCGTAACTTTTCCCAGCAGATTACAGTAAAGTACAGGGAAAAGTTACAGGGGGGGGGGGGGGCTGTAACTTTCCTCACTTTTTGGTTGAGTCTAGTTAAAGTTATGTTACAGCCCCTCTTTTCACCACGCCGCAAAATCAGGCCGTTCCAATTTGCTAGTTGCCTTTTTTCAGTGACACATCCGGTACGTACCAAAATAATGACACTGGAAAGAACCAGTGGATGCAAATTCGGCGAATGATTTATACACAACCCACAAGTGAAGATCTTCATTTTTATGTAAAGTTGCAAATTAATAATATTTTTGATATGACTAAAAAAAATGATTTGGGGAAGGGGTGTAACAGAAAACCAGATTTTTTTTAGTCTAGTCGAAATTATGTTACACCCCCCCTGTAACTTTTCCCGGTACTTTACTGTACTGTACGGGGCCACGGCCGTGGCCCACCGTGGCTCATAAATTTCATGAAAATTTCCTTATTATTTCCTCTAAATGGTCTAGTTCAGTCAGGATCAAGAGCTCGTACTTCCTTGGTGAAGCAAAATCCCTTTGTCTGTCTGTACCATCTGGATATTCTTGAATTCCGTAGCCTTACCTAAGTTTTATTCCTCCACTTTCACCTTCTTCCCAGCCCCTTCGATTTTTTTTTTTTTTTTTTTTTTTTTTTTTTTTTTTTTTTTTTTTTTTTTTTGCCTCCTCCATCTCTCGCATCGCCACCTTCGTGCCTCTCATCAATAATTCCGAGGCGCATCCCGAGCAACGTGTCGACATATTTTGCTCGACGTTTGTCCGCAAGTGCAGTGTTTGTCATTAACAAAGCCTGCCATTTCACCACCCCAGTTTGTATATGTCTCTTTCAATTTGTACTTCCCCCTCTTCCCACATACCTTCCTCCGAGGATGACCCCTCCTCTTCCCATGCCTGATCCCAATAGCTCTTTGCTCTCTTATTAATATCTCTCTTTTCCTCCACATTCCTTTTTTTTTTTTCTTGTTATTTCTGCCATCTTCCTTCCCCCAATTCCGTCTTGTTGTGGGCATAATCCGGACTGTCCCAATCCCGCCATTTCTCAGACCGACCTTCTATCTCCATCTGACCACTTTCTCCTTCATATTCCCCCAAAAAGCCCATGTCCTTGTCGTGCCATATCCCCCAAGCCACCAGTTTCATCCTGTTTTCCCCTTTTGCATGTTGTCCCATGCTTGTACGCCTTAAAGCCATTGACCCCCTTGACACACTGTGAGTCCCACCCACTATTCCGTGTCATTCCTGTGCTTCCACTCCGGTGG
>WBZZ01002365.1:182500-187500 GCA_019918135.1 Paulinella micropora | reverse complement strand
ATAACTAGGTTTCCACCTTAGATAAAGGTATAACTTACTAGCTATACTTTTCACGTGGACGTTCCCTGAGTCCAATTTGTTGTATTCTCAATAAAAGCGAAGAAGAAGAAGAAGAAGAAGAAGAAGAAGAAGAAGAAGAAGAAGAAGAAGAAGAAGAAGAAGAAGAAGAAGAAGAAGAGGAGGAGGAGGAGGAGGAGAGAGAGAGAGAGAGAGAGAGAGAGAGAGAGAGAGAGAGAGAGAAAGAGCGAGAGAGAGAGAGAGGAAAGAAAGAGAGAAGAGCAGAAGAATGGAAAGGAAAGCAACAGGGACCCAAACAGACATAATCAAAACACACAAGTTCAAGCACAAACAAACAAACCAGACAGGGCCAAGGGAGACAGTATATGTGGCAAAGTCAGAATGCAGAGGTCAACATAACCAACACAGGGCGAGTGAGATTCATTGTCTACTTTTTTTTTAGTAGTAGTACTAGTTGTGTAGTAGTAGTAGTTTAATTTAGGAGTAGTAGTAGTAGTTTAATAGGAAAGCAGTTCCCTTTACGGAAACTATACTCTTAAATACAAACCAGAAGCAGGACTACTGGGATGACTTACTTCAAGCTAAACCATACATACTAAAAGTCCAAAATCCCCTAAACTAAACACAAGTCTCAGGATTCAAGAAGCCTCCATTATCAAGGTCGAATCCAAGCACCCACGATTCCAAAAAAGAAACCTCCATAACTAACCATGCGACCTATATACGAGTTTATGACAACCTCTAGAGCTTATAAAAGCTCTTTAATGGCTACATTGAAGTCCTTCAGAAAACCCCTCATAACATCAGTATGAAAAGAAGAGTTTAAGGACCAAGTGCCTAATAAAGATGTCCAATGGTTACTAGAAATAGTACCATCAGGAGAAAAAGTCGAGCCAAAATATTTCAGTTGTAGAGACCTTAGAATAGGCTTTGTTAAAGCGCAGTCATTAAAGACATGTAGTTCTGAATGTTCATTTGTTGTGCAAATTCCACATGGAATATTTACAGGAGTACCAAAGCCTCTATGAGAAAGGCCAAAACGAAGGCAACCTGCTCTAGCGAGAAAGATCAATCTTCTCCCACCCTCATAATTACCTTCGTTCAATAAAGTTCCATGGATAAATTTTTCTTGACTGATTTATAGAAGGATTAGTTTGAAGTGGATAAATTTTTCCTGTTGCTCATAACGAGCATTTTAATTGTGGTTTTAGGGCTATGCTTAATAAATAAAAGCATATCATTTGCGGACGAATTAGGCTTGATCATTTTAAGGTCCATTATGACCCTTCCAACCCAATTATTGTTAGCTTTGCTTAAAGTATTCAGTAAACTGATCCTGAACATATAGTGAAGCAAACTGTGGTCAGGGAACGAAAGCAGGGACTTAAAAAAAGAAAGTCTTTTCATATTTCCTCTTCCAACTACTGACCATAATCCCAACTCCCCTTGACAGACAATATTAGGAAAGTCTTTAGGTACACGCAAAATTTTGCGAGCTAAATAATAATTTATTTTGTTGCCTTCTTCCCATGTTCTTTTTGGGTGCCAAAATTCAGACCCCCAATCCATTGACTGAAACACTGAAGAGGTAATAAGTTGCATAGCTATATTAGGTGCAACCCCCCTTATTCCCATAGCAAGTACCATATTGATGCACTGCTTAGCTTTTTTGCCTTCATTATTTTCCAAGACAAATCTTTATCACTAATAACTCCCAAATATTTGTAGGCTTCTGCCTCCAGGACATTTTGTCCATAAGAGTCCAATTGTGAGTGACTTTATTATTATTATTATTATTATTATTATTATTATTATTATTAAAATAACAATGTTAGATTTGTCTTGATAAAATTCAGGATTATTATCTTTAGCCCACATAGCACAAACACCTAATTGTTTCTGCAAATCATGGGCAGAGTTAGATAATAAGACCTTGTCATCAATATATAAGAGGCAACTTAACGATAGAGAAAAGGAAAGTTCCTTGTCTTGAGCAAAGAGTGTAACTCCTTTAGTAGAAGAACGTAATTTATTGGCTAAATCGGAGGTATAAAGAAGAGGGGACAGAGGGCACCTTAGTACCCTTGCCTTACACCTCTATTGGTATCAAACCAAGGGGACATGCCTTCAGCCGTATCTACTCTATTCTGTACTCTGGTTTTTCGACCTTTCACAGGAAAAAAGAAGATACTGTATACCTCGTTTTTCACCGCAAAAGAAAACTAGAGCCAAATTATGATTTTTCATTTTCCACAAAATCATAATGGCTAGCCATTATGATTTTTCATTTTTCACAAAACTCACAAAATCATAATGGCTCTAGCTAGTTTTCGGTGAAAAACGAGGGTCCACCACCAAACTGAATTGCAATCCGCGGCCGCACGTGAAACTTTCGGTGTTCGGTGGCGCTTGACGTGCCAGTCCCGGTTTTTTCTTTCAGCTCGTGCGGATGTCTGCTTTCTGCTTCCCAGTTTGTAGACTTTGACTCTTCTTTTTATGAATTTCTCGAGTCTGTTTTTTTCACCTCCCCCTCTTCCTTTCTTCGAAACTTCTTCGTCTTTATTCGTATTTTTATTTGTTGGTTCAGGTCTTCTCAGGTCTTCTCCAGTTGCTTGGACGGTATGTAACTCTGACGATAGTAGCAGTTTAAGTTTACGTGATGTTTGATATTTATATTACCCAGAAGACCGGTCCTAGTAAACTCAAGTACAAAACCCAAGTTGTATAAGTACTTGTATAAAGACTCGAAAAGGCACACAAACAACCATAAGCAAACAAACATAAGCAAAAACAAAAACACACAGAGACACACATAACAGTCATCGCTCTCCTTCTTCTTCTTCTTCTTCTTCTTCTTCTTCTTCTTCTTCTTCTTCTTCTTCTTCTTCTTCCTCTTCTTCTTCTCCTCCTTCTTCTTCTTCTTCTTCTTCTTCTTTCTTCTTCTTCTTCTTCTTTTTTCTTCTTCTTCTTCTTCTTCTTCTTCTTCTTCTTCTTCTTCTTCTTCTCTTCTTCTTCTTCTTCTTCTTCTTCTTCTTCTTCTTCTTCTTCTTCTTCTTCTTCTTCTTCTTCTTCTTCTTCATCTTCTTCTTCTTCTTCTTCTTCTTCTTCTTCCTGCTGCTGCTGCTGCTCCTCCTCCCTCTCCTCCTCTTCCTCTTCCTTCTTCTTCTTCTTCTTCTTCTTCTTCTTCTTCTTCTTCTTCTTCTTCTTCTTCTTCTTCTTCTTCTTCTTCTTCTTCTTTCTTCTTCTTCTTCTTCTTCTTCTTCTTCTTCTTCTTCTTCTTTCTTCTTCTTCTTTCTTCTTCTTCTTCTTCTTTGTTTTTTGAGAGAGCAATTTTACAATTGGACTCAGGGAACGTCCACGTGAAAAGTATAGCTATTAAAGTCATCCTTCATCTAAGGTGGAAACTCTCTCTTTCTCTCTCTCTCTCTCATCTCTCTCTCATCTCTCTCATCTCTCTCTCATCTCTCTCCCATCTCTCATCTCTCTCTCATCTCTCTCTTTCTCTCTCTCTCTCTCTCTCTCTCTCTCTCTCTCTCACTCTCTCTCATCTCTCTTCCATCTCTCTCTTCCATCTCTCTCTCATCTCTCTCTCATCTCTCTCTCTCGTCTCTCTCTCATCTCTCTCTCTCTCTCTCGTCTCTCTCTCATCTCTCTCTCATCTCTCTCTTGTCTCTCTCTTATCTCTCTCATCTCTCTCTCATCTCTCTCTCATCTCTCTCTCTCATCTCTCTCTCTCTCATCTCTCTCTCTTTCTCTCTCTCTCTCTCTCTCTGTCTAACTCTCTCATCTCTCTCATCTCTCTCATCTCTCATCTCTCTCTCATCTCTCTCATCTCTCTCTCATCTCTCTCTCATCTCTCTCTCATCTCTCTCTCTCTCCTCTCTCTCTCATCTCTCCCTCATCTCTCTCTCTCATCTCTCTCTCATCTCTCTCTCATCTCTCTCTCATCTCTCTCTCATCTCTCTCTCATCTCTCTCATCTCTCTCTCATCTCTCTCTCATCTCTCTCTCATCTCTCTCTCATCTCTCTCTCATCTCTCTCTCATCTCTCTCTCTCTCTCTCTCTCTCTCTCTCTCTCTCTCATCCCTCCCTCCCTCCCCCTCCCTCCCTCCCTCCCTCCCTCGCTATCTCTCTCTTTCTCTTTCTCTCTTTCTCTCTTTCTCTCTTTCTCTCTTTCTCTCTCTCTTTTTCTCTTTTTCTCTTTGTCCTCTTTTCCTCTTTTTCCTTTTTTCCTCTTTTTTCTATTTCCCCTCTTTTTTCATCTTTTCATCTTTTTATCTTTTTATTTTTTTATCTTTTTCTTTTTTTCTTTTATTTTTTCTTTATTTCTTTATTTCTTTTCTTTCTCTCTTTTTCTCTTTTTCTCTTTTTCCTCTTTTCCTCTTTTTCCTTTTTTCCTCTTTTTCTATTTCCCCTCTTTTTTCATCTTTTCATCTTTTTATCTTTTTATTTTTTTATCTTTTTCCTTTTTTCTTTTATTTTTTCTTTATTTCTTTTTTTCTTTTTCTTTCTTTTCTTTCTTTTCTTTCTTTCTTTCTTTCTCTCTCTCTTTTCTTTCTTTCTTTCTTTATCTATCTATCTCTCTCCCTCTCTCTCTCTCGCTTCCCCCCCCCCCCCCCCCCCCCCCCCACACACACACACAAACGTACACACACACACACAAACAATCCCTCTCTTTCTTCTCTTTCTGTGCAGGACTCGTTGAATCCATGCCGATGCTAGGATTGATTGCAGTCGGGGTCACGCACATGCATCAACACAAACAAACAAACAAACAAGCAAACAAACAAAGAAACATACATACAGACTACAGAGTCTCGCTCTCTCTCCCTCACTCAGGTGGGCGCAGAGTTAGTGGGCTGTGCGCTGGCCTGGAAGTTCGGCGAGAGGCGAGTGAGAGACCCTGTGGAGGCCATCTGCCTCGGCCTGTTCGGAGTTTTTCCCGGGCTGATCTATTGGTTCGCGGCAGTGAACCCCTCTGA
>WBZZ01002365.1:157500-165000 GCA_019918135.1 Paulinella micropora | reverse complement strand
ATAGATAGATAGATAGATAGATAGATAGATAGATAGATAGATAGATTGATTGATAGATAGATAGATAGATTGATAGATAGATAGATAGATAGATAGGTAAATTGTAGATGGATAGATAGGGAGGTAGATATATACATATATATATATATATATATATATGATAGATAGAAAGATAGATAGATAGATAGGTAGATAAATAGATAGATAGATCTGTAGATGGATAGATAGGCAGGTAGACAGGGAAGTAGGTAGGTAGGTAGATAGATAGATAGATAGACAGACAGATAGATAGATAGATAGATAGATAGATAGATAGATAGATAGATAGATAAATAAATAGATAGATAGATAGATAGATAGATAGATAGATAGATAGATGGATAGATGGATAAATAAATAAATAAGTAGATAGATAGATAGATAGATGAGATGTCGCAAAGGAATGTAGTCCTTGCAAAGGAACGCAGTTTCACATCAAACAATAATTTGTGTACTGTGCATGTGTCCGGGATGGGAATCACGGGTAGACTGTGTTCTGGAAAAAGAAGAGGAGGAAGGACGTTGAAGAAAAAGGCAATCTAGGAATGGAGAGTGGGAGGATAAGGAAGAAGAGAAAGAAAAGGAAGCCGTTAGTCCAAGTGTTTTGAGCACCGTAAGCTTGCGCAAGCTACAATGATGACATTGTATGAGGCCTAAACCCCCGCAGGGACCTAGCCCGGGCTATGCAACACTGGACGGCTATGATGGAATGCAGTCACCAATACGGACTAGAGGAAGATTAGTCCAATTTTTGACTGCACAGGAGCGATAAATCGCAAAAGAGCAACGAGCTACGCAGGAGGATAGCTTGAAGCAAAGGGATTTGGATTGGGGATGGGAAAAACCCAAGGCGCGGAAACATCGATGAACAGAGAACGATACCATGCCGCGAGCCCCGCATTCGATTGGTCGAAGGTGGCAGGTCCATCCGTTGTCCTCGATTTGAGATTTGAGCTTGTTGTATCGGTTGGTCTTGTAGGCTCGTGCGTCAAGGATGTTTTCCTCGACCGGGCACGTTAGCTCGATCAGAATACATATCTTGGTAGACAGTGACCAGACAACGATATCGGGGCGGAGGTCAGTGACACAAATGTGGACAGGAAAGGCTTGCTCAGAACCGGTGTATTGGGTTTGGAGTTGCCAATCGTTTGCAGTGTCAAGCAGGGATGGTCGATGAAATGACTGTCTCTTAGGCTTCTGCTCGCCCTCTTTCACAAACATAGACTTTGATTCATTTTGGTCTATAGGGGAGCGTTTGTTATGGCTCTCGATGTGTTTTTGAAGGGGAGCTTCAATAGTGCAGAGCACAGAGTCATGACGCCAGGTATAGCGGCCTTGTTTGAGGGCAACATGGCAACCGGAGAGGATGTGGCATAGATGTGCTTGACCAGAACAGAGGGCACACTTGTTGTTGGGAATGATTCCCCACAGACGTCTAAGGTCGGGGGTAATAACCGAGTTTGTGCTTGCGTTGATGACCCAAGAGATTAAACGGGGATTACGGGTTCCGATGAGGCGAGCCCAGGAGAGGTCGAAGGGGCATGCGTCTTCAAAACGAAGGAAGCACCCTTGCATGGCTTTGTCCATGTCATGCACTGTGGTTGTCTCAAGTATTGTCTCAGCAGCTAATTCTAAAACCCTGTCTTTGCGGTCTGTGATGGAATGTTCTTTTGGGTAGCGACCATGGCCAAGTCCGAGATGATCGGATTGGCCTCGATGTTTGAATTCAAAATCAACTTGTGCCTCAAGCTTTTCGAGCACAGGCTCTGGTTTCCAGATAGTTCGAAATGTTTCGTGTTTCGTCAGGTTCATCGCATAAATGGACGAGAGGTGTTTATCTGGGCAGTACTTCAGCATTTGAGCACGGTTGATTTGAAGTCGCTGGTAAAAAGAGACGATGGATTGGAGCTGTAGACCGAATTTCGAGCGTGGGCGGTAAAGGCAAGAGACCAGAGCTCTTTTGTAGATATTGGCCCATTTTTTGAGGAAGCGGGTCGCAATTTTCTCAAGGGTTTTGGCGAAAGATAAGCAGAGGTCATAAATGAGAAATGGCCAGGCAAGTGACTGGACAGCGTAGTGCTGGTATAGCCAAAATTTCATAAAGCCATTGATCGAGCAGCTATCGATGGCTTGCATAGAAAGAATGAACTTCTTTTGGATTGCTGCACGTTGTTCGTTTTCGCTGAGGTCATGGTAGACAATCCATCCGAGGTCTTTGAAAGGCTTGTCAGCGATGAAGTCAATCGGTTTGCCAGTAATAGTAAGGGCGGGGTCGAAGGGTGGGAACGAGATCGGCAATAATCGTTTGAGACCCTTATAGTCGTCGGCTTTAGTCCAGTATTTGAAAGCAAGGCTTTTGCATTTGGGCGGTTTCGCGGCCATTGTTCTGGACCATGACAGAAATTTGTCAATCATGTTGATGGACGATCGACAGTGTTTCGGGGATCGGCAGTGTAGTTTGAGGTCGTCAGCATAAGCAGCTTCGTGCACGATGACTTCATCTGTTGAGGTCTTATGCTTGAAATGATAACCGTTGTTTTTGGTCAAGGATGATAGGAGGTCAAGGAGTAGGTTGAAAACTATGTTGAAAAGGAGAGGAGAAATGCAGCATCCTTGAAAAACGCCAACAGCAAAAACAAAGGGTTCTGATGACCAATCTTTCCCTTCGATTGTGGCTACTAAGAGTTCGTAGTATAAAAAGATTATGCGAGCAAACATAGAGGGCACGTGGTACCACCAGAGAGCGAACTGGATCAAGTTGTGGTTTACGCTTCCAAAAGCGTTTTGTAGGTCAATCCATGCTATGACCAGTTGGCGATAGTGATCTTTTGCATTTCTGATGGTAGCTTTTGTAGTAGCAATGTGCTCGGGGCATCCTGCAACGTTACGGAGGAAACCTTTTTGTTTTGCTCTGTCAAAGTACTTGTTATCTAGCAAAAAACTCTCTAGGCGTTTTGACCACAAAGAGAAAAATACCTTACCCGAGCAGCTTGTCAGAGCAATCGGACGATAGTTTGAGGCCTGAAGTGGATGGCCGTCCTTATGAAGGAGGGAGATAGCAGCTTGGGCCCAGCTATTAGCTACATCCGTTGTCCAACACTTGACAATGAGTTTGTGTAAGAAAAGTAAAGCGGTGGGAAGTCTCTTGTAAACAAGGTAGCTAATACCATCTCTGCCAGGGGCTGCACCATTACGCTTGGCAAACACAGATCTTTTGGTTTCCAAGAAGGACGGTGGCTTGAGGTCAAAGGGGACAGTTGGTAGAGGCGGGCGATTCATTTCAGGTAAGGGCACGTAGGTTTGTTCACGATTAGCGTCTTTGTATAGGTTGGGAAAGTAGGAGTCACAGTTTTCTTTGGATAGGGAGGAAGTGGTTTGGGTTGAGGGGGGATGAAACAGATTTTTGGCAAACTTATGAGGGTCAGTTCGGAAGCGTGTATTTGCTTGTCGTTGAGCGGAGCTTAAAGTTGCTTCCTTGAGACGACGGCGGAGGCGGTTACCGGTCTTCAATAATACTCGCCAAGTTTTTTGCAGGCTTTTTGCAACAGCAGCTGGAATTGAACCTGCCCTTTTGAGATCTCGCAGATGTCTCTTTTGGATCAGTTTTTGTTGTCGGTTCTGCGTGAGTTCTGTTTGGAGCCGGATTACGTGGCGGTTTTTTCGCTCATGAGTTTGTTCTTGTGTTTTTGTTACCCGTTGTGATATGAAGTCGTAGAGATATCTTTCAAATTTCGCTACTGCTTCGTCACATGATAGGCATTTGATGAGAGAGGAGGGGAGGATGAGAGGGAGTGCGGATTGGAGTTCTTCTTCAATGCCTTTCCATTCGCTTGGTGTTGATGGCAATACCAGGCGTTTTCTTCTTTCGGTTGGTTCTTTCGGGGCACTTCTTGTCCGATGGACGAAATGGGAGTATGTCTCGGCGTCAACACAGTGGGTGGAATCCAGGTTGATAATGCCGGGTTGCGACTTGTAGTCCGGATGGACGTGCGCTTTTGGGCTCTTCTTTTCGAGGAGGCCCGAAAGGTCTTCGTAAGGGTGAACATGAGCAAAATCTTCTCCAGGGGGTTCAGGCGGTGCAGAGCACGCACTGGGAGGGTGACGGCGGCCACTCCGGAGGGAATAGCGGTGCGTCGGTAGGTTTTCGCATGTAGTTTTTGTAACTTACGGCTTAACTTAGGCGAAGCAAGCCTCTTCGTTTAAGCCAGGGTTGTCAACCCAAGAAGAAAAAGGAGAAAGGTTTGGTTGCCGCGCTTTATCGCCGCGACGGGGTCACATATGGATGAGATGTCGCAAAGGAATGTAGTCCTTGCAAAGGAACGCAGTTTCACATCAAACAATAATTTGTGTACTGTGCATGTGTCCGGGATGGGAATCACGGGTAGACTGTGTTCTGGAAAAAGAAGAGGAGGAAGGACGTTGAAGAAAAAGGCAATCTAGGAATGGAGAGTGGGAGGATAAGGAAGAAGAGAAAGAAAAGGAAGCCGTTAGTCCAAGTGTTTTGAGCACCGTAAGCTTGCGCAAGCTACAATGATGACATTGTATGAGGCCTAAACCCCCGCAGGGACCTAGCCCGGGCTATGCAACACTGGACGGCTATGATGGAATGCAGTCACCAATACGGACTAGAGGAAGATTAGTCCAATTTTTGACTGCACAGGAGCGATAAATCGCAAAAGAGCAACGAGCTACGCAGGAGGATAGCTTGAAGCAAAGGGATTTGGATTGGGGATGGGAAAAACCCAAGGCGCGGAAACATCGATGAACAGAGAACGATACCATGCCGCGAGCCCCGCATTCGATTGGTCGAAGGTGGCAGGTCCATCCGTTGTCCTCGATTTGAGATTTGAGCTTGTTGTATCGGTTGGTCTTGTAGGCTCGTGCGTCAAGGATGTTTTCCTCGACCGGGCACGTTAGCTCGATCAGAATACATATCTTGGTAGACAGTGACCAGACAACGATATCGGGGCGGAGGTCAGTGACACAAATGTGGACAGGAAAGGCTTGCTCAGAACCGGTGTATTGGGTTTGGAGTTGCCAATCGTTTGCAGTGTCAAGCAGGGATGGTCGATGAAATGACTGTCTCTTAGGCTTCTGCTCGCCCTCTTTCACAAACATAGACTTTGATTCATTTTGGTCTATAGGGGAGCGTTTGTTATGGCTCTCGATGTGTTTTTGAAGGGGAGCTTCAATAGTGCAGAGCACAGAGTCATGACGCCAGGTATAGCGGCCTTGTTTGAGGGCAACATGGCAACCGGAGAGGATGTGGCATAGATGTGCTTGACCAGAACAGAGGGCACACTTGTTGTTGGGAATGATTCCCCACAGACGTCTAAGGTCGGGGGTAATAACCGAGTTTGTGCTTGCGTTGATGACCCAAGAGATTAAACGGGGATTACGGGTTCCGATGAGGCGAGCCCAGGAGAGGTCGAAGGGGCATGCGTCTTCAAAACGAAGGAAGCACCCTTGCATGGCTTTGTCCATGTCATGCACTGTGGTTGTCTCAAGTATTGTCTCAGCAGCTAATTCTAAAACCCTGTCTTTGCGGTCTGTGATGGAATGTTCTTTTGGGTAGCGACCATGGCCAAGTCCGAGATGATCGGATTGGCCTCGATGTTTGAATTCAAAATCAACTTGTGCCTCAAGCTTTTCGAGCACAGGCTCTGGTTTCCAGATAGTTCGAAATGTTTCGTGTTTCGTCAGGTTCATCGCATAAATGGACGAGAGGTGTTTATCTGGGCAGTACTTCAGCATTTGAGCACGGTTGATTTGAAGTCGCTGGTAAAAAGAGACGATGGATTGGAGCTGTAGACCGAATTTCGAGCGTGGGCGGTAAAGGCAAGAGACCAGAGCTCTTTTGTAGATATTGGCCCATTTTTTGAGGAAGCGGGTCGCAATTTTCTCAAGGGTTTTGGCGAAAGATAAGCAGAGGTCATAAATGAGAAATGGCCAGGCAAGTGACTGGACAGCGTAGTGCTGGTATAGCCAAAATTTCATAAAGCCATTGATCGAGCAGCTATCGATGGCTTGCATAGAAAGAATGAACTTCTTTTGGATTGCTGCACGTTGTTCGTTTTCGCTGAGGTCATGGTAGACAATCCATCCGAGGTCTTTGAAAGGCTTGTCAGCGATGAAGTCAATCGGTTTGCCAGTAATAGTAAGGGCGGGGTCGAAGGGTGGGAACGAGATCGGCAATAATCGTTTGAGACCCTATAGTCGTCGGCTTTAGTCCAGTATTTGAAAGCAAGGCTTTTGCATTTGGGCGGTTTCGCGGCCATTGTTCTGGACCATGACAGAAATTTGTCAATCATGTTGATGGACGATCGACAGTGTTTCGGGGATCGGCAGTGTAGTTTGAGGTCGTCAGCATAAGCAGCTTCGTGCACGATGACTTCATCTGTTGAGGTCTTATGCTTGAAATGATAACCGTTGTTTTTGGTCAAGGATGATAGGAGGTCAAGGAGTAGGTTGAAAACTATGTTGAAAAGGAGAGGAGAAATGCAGCATCCTTGAAAAACGCCAACAGCAAAAACAAAGGGTTCTGATGACCAATCTTTCCCTTCGATTGTGGCTACTAAGAGTTCGTAGTATAAAAAGATTATGCGAGCAAACATAGGGGGCACGTGGTACCACCAGAGAGCGAACTGGATCAAGTTGTGGTTTACGCTTCCAAAAGCGTTTTGTAGGTCAATCCATGCTATGACCAGTTGGCGATAGTGATCTTTTGCATTTCTGATGGTAGCTTTTGTAGTAGCAATGTGCTCGGGGCATCCTGCAACGTTACGGAGGAAACCTTTTTGTTTTGCTCTGTCAAAGTACTTGTTATCTAGCAAAAAACTCTCTAGGCGTTTTGACCACAAAGAGAAAAATACCTTACCCGAGCAGCTTGTCAGAGCAATCGGACGATAGTTTGAGGCCTGAAGTGGATGGCCGTCCTTATGAAGGAGGGAGATAGCAGCTTGGGCCCAGCTATTAGCTACATCCGTTGTCCAACACTTGACAATGAGTTTGTGTAAGAAAAGTAAAGCGGTGGGAAGTCTCTTGTAAACAAGGTAGCTAATACCATCTCTGCCAGGGGCTGCACCATTACGCTTGGCAAACACAGATCTTTTGGTTTCCAAGAAGGACGGTGGCTTGAGGTCAAAGGGGACAGTTGGTAGAGGCGGGCGATTCATTTCAGGTAAGGGCACGTAGGTTTGTTCACGATTAGCGTCTTTGTATAGGTTGGGAAAGTAGGAGTCACAGTTTTCTTTGGATAGGGAGGAAGTGGTTTGGGTTGAGGGGATGAAACAGATTTTTGGCAAACTTATGAGGGTCAGTTCGGAAGCGTGTATTTGCTTGTCGTTGAGCGGAGCTTAAAGTTGCTTCCTTGAGACGACGGCGGAGGCGGTTACCGGTCTTCAATAATACTCGCCAAGTTTTTTGCAGGCTTTTTGCAACAGCAGCTGGAATTGAACCTGC
>WBZZ01002365.1:125000-130000 GCA_019918135.1 Paulinella micropora | reverse complement strand
CATCACCAGGTTGTACCACAACCAAATTTGTGCCCATAACCCTAAGTGAGGTAGTCTTGAGGTCTTCCAAATGCTCTCTTCCACAGATTATGTACTTCTCCACCAACTGTCTCCAGCTTGTCATAATATTTGTACACTCTTACATCCTCTCGCTAAGCAGTCGCTTTCCTGTTCTTCACCGGCACTTTTCCTCCCTTTCCCTGTTTATATCCCCTCGCTCGCTTCCCTTCCTTTCCTTCCCTTCCCTTCCCTTCCCCTTCCCTTCCCCTTCCTTTCCTTTCCTTTTCTTCCGTCCTTCCTTCCTTCCCTTCCCCTCCTCCCTTCCCTCTCCTCCTCCCTTCCCTCCCCTCCTCCCTTCCCTCCCCTCCTCCCTTCCCTCCCTCCCTTCCCTCCCCTCCTCCCTTCCCTCCCCTCCTCCCTTCCCTCCCTCCCCTCCCTCCCTCCCTTCCCTCCCCTCCATCCTTCCCTCCCTCCCTTCCCTTTCGTCTCCTCCTCCTCCTCCTCCTCCTCCTCCTCCTCCTCCTCTCCTCGTCTCCTCCTCCTCCTCCTCCTCCTCCTCCTCCTCCTCTCCTCGTCTCCTTGTCTCCTTCCTTCTCCTCCTCCTCCTCCTCCCTCCTCCTCCTCATGCTCCGTCACCACCACCAACAGCACCACCACCTCCTCCTCCTCCTCCTCCTCCTCCTCCTCCTTATCCTTATCCTTCTCCATATCCTCCCCTCCATATTCCTCCTCCTCCTGCTCCTGCTGCTCCTGCTCTTGCTGCTGCTCTTCCCCCCCCCCCCCCCCCCCCCCCCCCCCCCCCCCCCCCCCCCCCCCCCCCCCCCCCCCCCCCCCCCCCCCCCCCCCCCACCTTCTCCCCCCCGGGGAAGGTATGTTTGTACATGCATATAGACTAGCAACCGAACTAACTAACTAACTAACTAACTAACTAACTAACTAACTAATTAACTAACTAACTAACTAACTAAGTAATTAACTAACTAACTAACTAACTGGCTAACTAACTAACTAACTGGCTAAATAACTAACTAACAAAATAACTAACTAACTGGCTGGCTTACTAACTAACTGGCTGGCTTACTAACTAACTAACTAACTCTAACTGACCTCCTGCTGTTGTTGTTGCTGTTGTTGTTGCTGTTGCTCTTGTTGTTGTTGTTGTTGTTGCTGCTGTTGTTGTTGTTGTTGCTGTTGTTGTTGTTGTTGTTGTTGTTGTCGCTGTTGTTGTTGCTGGTGTCGCTGTTGTTGTCGCTGTTGCTGCTGCTGCTGCTGTTGTTGTCGTCATCATCGTCGTCGTCGTCGTCGTCGTCCATGATATGCACGGCTGTGTATGTTGGTATAGTGTGTGTGTGTGTGTGTGTGTGTTGTGTGGTTGAAGCATGGAGCAGGGCGCCGCCCGCCCACCCCCGCCGATTGATGTCACAGGTGCTTGATAGTTAGCTGAGTTAGTTTAGTAAGTTAGTTTAGTTAGTTAGAGCAGGGTATCGTAACCTCCCCCCCCCAACACACGCATACCCGACTTGATGTAACAGGTGTGCTTTCTCTCTCTCTCTCTCTCTCTCTATCTCTCTCTCTCTCTCTCTCTCTTTCTCTTTCTCTCTCTCTCTCTCTCTCTCTCTCTCTCGCTCTCTCTCTTTCTCTTTCTCACTCTCTCTCTCACACACACTTGTCCTCTTTCAGACATTTATGTATGCAAGTATGCAAGTATGTGTTTATGTATGTATGTGTATCTTGATGTTTGTGTACATGCAGCGACGGAAATGGACACGCCCGATCGAAATCGACAGGTCCTCTTTGTTAGCTAGTTTAGTTAGTTAGTTAGCTAGTTAGTTAGTTAGTTAGTTAGTTAGTTAGTTAACTAGCTAGCTAGTCTAGCTCGCTAGCTGCATAGTTAGTTAGTTAGTTAGTTAGTTAGTCAGTTGATTAATTAGTTAGTTATTTAGTTTTTCAGTTAGTTAGTTAGTTAGTTAGTTAGTTAGTTAACTAGCTAGCTAGTCTAGCTAGCTAGCTGCATAGTTAGTTAGTTAGTTAGTTAGTTAGTTAGTTAGTTAGTTAGTTAGTTATTTAGTTTTTCAGTTAGTTAGTTAGTTAGTTAGTTAGTTAGCTAGTTAGCTACCTAGTCTAGCTAGCTAGCTGCATAGTTAGTTACTTAGTTACTTAGTTAGTTAGTTAGTTAGTTAGTTAGTTAATTAGTTAGTTATTTAGTTTTTCAGTTAGTTAGTTAGTTAGTTAGTTAGTTAGTTAGTTAGTTAGCTACCTAGTCTAGCTAGCTAGCTGCATAGTTAGTTAGTTAGTTAGTTAGTTAGTTAGTTATTTAGTTAGTTAGTTGGTTACTTAGTTTGTTTGTTAGTTAGTTAGTTAGTTAGTCAGTTAGTTAGTTATTTAGTTAGCTAGCTAGTCTAGCTAGCTAGCTGCATAGTTAGTTAGTTACCTAGTTAGTTAGTTAGTTAGTTAGTTAGGTAGTTAGGTGTTAGTTAGTTAGTTTTTTTTTTGTTAGCTACTAGGGAAGGAGAAAAAAGTGCGCAATCTTTTCTATCTAGCCTCTCATTACTATCTAACGTTTCTAATACATAGGAAAAGGAGAAGAAAGTGCGCAATCTTATCTATCTAGCCTCTCATCACTATCTAACGCGTCTAATGCAGAGGGAAAAGGAGAAGAAAGTGCGCAATCTTCTCTCATTACTATCTAACGCGTCGAATGCATAGGGAAAAGAAAAGAAAGTGTGCAATCTTCTCTCATTACTATCTAAGGCGTCCAATACATAAGAAAAAGAGAAGAAAGTGCGCAATCTTATTTGATTGCTATCTAACGCTAATGCATAGGGAAAAGGAAAAGAAAGTGTGCAATCTTCTCTCGTTACTATCTAACGCTAATGCATAGGAAAAGGAGAAGAAAGTGTGCCATCTTCTCTCATTACTGTCTAACTCGTCTAATACATAGGAAAAGGAGAAGAAAGTGGGCAATCTTATTTGATTGCTATCTAACGCTAATGCTTAGGGAAAGGAGAAGAAAGTGCGCAATCTTCTCTCATTACTATCTAACGCGTCTAATGCATAGGAAAAGGAGAAGAAAGTGCGCAATCTTCTCTCATCACTATCTAACGCGTCTAATATACAGGGAAAAGGAGAAGAAAGTATGCAATCTTCTCTCACTACTATCTAACGCGTCTAATGCACAGGGAAAAGAAAAGAAAGTGTGCCATCTTCTCTCATTACTATCTAACTCGTCTAATATATAGGGAAAGGAGAAGAAAGTGCCCAATCTTATCTGATTACTATCTAATGTATAGGAAAAGGAGAAGAAAGTGTGCAATCTTCTCTCATTACTATCTAATGTATAGGAAAAGGAGAAGAAAGTGTGCAATTTTCTCTCATTACTATCTAACGCCAATGCATAGGAAGAGGAGAAGAAAGTGTGCAATCTTCTCTCATTACTGTCTAACGCGTCTAATACATAGGAAAAGAGAAGAAAGTGCGCAATCTTATTTGATTGCTATCTAACGCTAATGCATAGGAAAAGGAGAAGAAAGTGCGCAATCTTCTCTCATTACTGTCTAACGCGTCTAATGCATAGGGAAAAGGAAAAGAAAGTGTGCCATCTTCTCTCATTACTGTTTAACTCGTCAATACATAGGAAAAGGAGAAGAAAGTGGGCAATCTTATTTGATTGCTATCTAACGCTAATGCATAGGGAAAGGAGAAGAAAGTGAGCAATCTTCTCTCATCACTATCTAACGCGTCTAATATATAGGGAAAAGGAAAAGTAAGTGCGCAATCTTCTCTCATCACTATCTAACGCGTCGAATGCATAGGGAAAACGCTAATGCATAGGAAAAGGAGAAGAAAGTGCGCAATCTTCTCTCATTACTATCTAACGCGTCTAATGCATAGGGAAAGGAGAAGAAAGTGTGCAATATTCTCTCATTACTATCTAACGCGTCGAATGCATAGGGAAAAGAAAAGAAAGTGTGCAATCTTCTCTCATTACTATTTAACGTTTCTCATACATAGGGAAAGGAGAAGAAAGTGCGCAGTCTTATCTATCTAGCCTCTTGTTACTATCTAACGCGTCTAATATACAGAGAAAGGAGAAGAAAGTGTGCAACCTTCTCTCATTACTATCTAACGTTTCTAATACATAGGGAAAGGAGAAGAAAGTGCGCAAAGCGCTAACGATCGAAGGCGCTGTACACAATCTAATACACAAGGTGCAACTACACATACATACATGCATACATACATACATACATACATACATAGATACATAGATACATACATACATACATACATACATACATACATACATACATACATACAATACATACATACATGCATGCATGCATACATACATACATACATACAGACATACATACATACATACATACATAACAATACATACATAAATAGATACGATATAGGTGTCGTCAGAGTGTGGGGGCAATCATACATACATACATACATACATACATGCATGCATACATACATGCATGCATACATGCATGCATGCATACATACATACATACATACATACATGCATACATACATACATGCATAGATACAATTTAGGTGTCGTCAGAGTGTGGGGGCAATCCTACATGCATGCATGCATGCATACATACATACATACATACATAACAATACATACATAGATAGATACGATATAGGTATCGTCAGAGTGTGGGGGCAATAATACATACATGCATGCATACATACATACATACATACATACATACATACTTAACAATACATACATAGATAGATACAATATAGGTATCTTCAGAGTGTGGGGGCAATCCTGAGCGCTCGAGCGCTGACCTGCTGCTTGAGACTGTATGTAGGATAGATAGCTAGATAGATAGGTAGATAGGTAGGTAGGTAGATAGATAGGTAGGTAGGTAGATAGGTAGATAGGTAGATAGGTAGATGGATAGATAGATAGATAGATAGATAGATAGATAGATAGATAGATAGATAGATAGATAGATAGATAGATAGATAGA
>WBZZ01002365.1:90000-92500 GCA_019918135.1 Paulinella micropora | reverse complement strand
ACACACTCACAGACGCGGCGTTGGCTGCAGCCTTGATGTCGAAGTCAGCCCTGGAGGCCGCCCAGGCCATTTACTCTCGCTTCACTCCGGACTCCTCCTTCCTCTCCCGCTTCACTCCGGACTCCTCCTTCCTCTCCTCCTCCTCGGCCTCGGCCCTCCACGCCTCTGCCGCTGCCGCTGCTGTTGCTGCTGCTGCTGCTGCTGCTGCTTCTTCTTCTTCTACTACTACTACTACTACTACTACTACTACTACTACTACTACTACTACTACTACTACTACTACCACTGCTTCTGCTTCTACTACTACTACTACTACTACTACTACTACTACTACTACTACTACTAGTACTGCTACTACTGCTACTACTACTGCTACTACTGCTACTACTACTACTGCTGCTGCTCGTACTAACACTACTAGCACTGCTGCTGCTGCTGCTGCTACTTCTAGTACTAGCACTAGCGCTGCTGCTACTGCTGCTCTCGCCACCAGTCTTCCCACTTCCTCTGCTCACACTGCAAATGCACCCACAACTCCTCTTCTTCCTTCTTTTTCTTCGTCTCCTTGTCCTGCACCTTTGTCCTTCTCCTCTTCTTCCTCATCATCTTCCTCTTCTGCACCCCTGTCTCTCTCGCAACAAGCCCACCTCCACGCACAGGCACACCAATCTACATCTCTTCCTTCCTCTTCTTCTCCCTCTTCATCCTCCACCCCCTCGTCTTCCGCTCCTCCATCTTGTTCCTCTTATTCGTCTCTTTCCTCATCCCTTTCCTCCTCACACCCCCCGCCACCATCCGCATCACTATCAACACCTTCTTCTTCTGCTGCTTCTTCTTCTTCTTCTTCTTCTTCTTCTTCTTCTTCTCCTCCTCCTCCTCCTCCTCCTTCTTCTTCTCCTTCTTCTTCTTCTTCTTCTTCTTCTTCTTCTTCTTCTTCTTCTTCTTCTTCTTCTTCTTCTTCTTCTTCCTTATCCTCCTCCTCCTCCTCCTCCTCTTCCTCCTCCTCCTCCTCCTCCCCTCACTTGCAAGAAGGGAATGATGATGTGCTCGAGACACTGGAGACGCTGGAGAAGAAGCTGCTCGTGCTATTAGCCAGGCGAGGAACGGGGTGAGACATAACAATCATAATAATAATAATAATAATAATAATAATAATAATAATAATAATAATAATAATAATAATAATAATAATAATAATAATAATAATAATAATAATAATAATAGTAGTAGTAATAATAATAATAATAATAATAATAATAATAATAATAATAATAATAATAATAATAATAATAATAGTGCTTCTCTGTCAATGGCTGATGCAAATCTGCACATGCGCCTCCATCGTCTCACCCGTGAGGGGAGTACGAAGAATTGACGATAGGCTCTAATGACACCCCCGCACGGGCAGTTCCAACACTTCCAGACGGACCGGTATGTTCAAGGAAAATACTGGTGGCACCGACGGGAATCGAACTGGCGACAGGGCCCAGATGGTAGAACTTGACCACTGGGCTATCACGGTGTCCATAATAATAATAATAATAATAATAATAATAATAATAATAATAATAATAATAATAATAATAATAGTAATAACAATAACAACAATAACAACCACAGCAATCATCACAGTAACCATCACAATCACAATGCAATAGCAATGCAATAATAATACATGTACATGCATGTCTGTGCAGGTCCGGCCCTACCTACCTACCTACCTACCTACTTGTCTATCCATCTATCTATCTATCTATCTATCTATCTATCTACCTACCTACCTACCTACCTAGCTAGCTACCTATCTACCTATCTACCTACCATATATATATATCTGCCCCGTCCTTCTTGGACGAGCTGCGCATCTACATCTACATCTACATCGACATCTACATCTACATCTACATATCGTGTGTTTGTGTGAATGTGTGTGTGTGTGAGTGCAGTGCGCTGTGCGAGGCGCGTCTGGCGCTTTCCTTTCCCCCTCCCTCCTAGAAGCCCTTTCCTTTCCCCCTCCCTCCTAGAAGAATAACAAGAAGAAAATCGCCATGTGAAATAAGAAATAGGAAATAGCAATAAGAAATAACAACACGAAATAACAATAAGAATCACAAGGAGCATCACAACCACTCTACTATTGAGCATACCAGAATAACAAAGATAGCAAGGACCGTAGCGCCGGGACTATCGGTCGAGTGAAAAATTTCGGCCACGAAGTATTTCGGCCAGTGATTTGCCACCGCAGAATACGTGGATTTTTTAGGAAACTTCGGGTGGCCGGAATTCTTCCCCAACTTTTCACCGCAACATACGTTATTTTTTTGCCGAAATTTGAGGTGGCCGAAATTCTGCACTTGTCCTATGTGTGTATGTGTGTGTGCAGCTGTGTTGTTATGAAGAGGAGCCACACGAGCCACACGCCCTGCCGCGTTCACACATCTACATATACGTATACATATCGTGTGTGTGTGTGTGTGTGTGTGTGTGTGTAGCGCTGTCC
>WBZZ01002365.1:55000-70000 GCA_019918135.1 Paulinella micropora | reverse complement strand
ATATCTATATCTATATCTACATCTACATCTACATCTACATCTGCATCTTCATCTTCATCTACATCTACATCAATATGTATATAAATTATCTATATCTATATCCATGTCTATATTCATACGATTATCTACATCTATATCCATGTCTATGCCCATACGTATATGATGTGCACATATACGATGCATGTTCGAGAGGAAAATTACGGCAATTCATCTGTTCCCGCCACAAAGAAATCGATATATCCACATCTATATCGATGTATAAATCTGTGCACGTGCGCGTAGGTGATGCATGTCCGAGAGGAAAAATACCCAAATTCATCTGTTCCGGCCAAAAGGAAATCGATAAGCGGCATGCTGGGCCGACTGATTAGCAGGTATGTAAATGTATATTTGTGCATATGTATTGGCCAAGCATGGCATCAAGACATTCCGCCCGAACTTACTGTACATGGTAATATTTATATTTATCGGTCACCTCCACAAAATGTGGTCAGGTTACCGATAAAACTACATATGGCGCGCCAATTTGACGTGTTTTGCGGTTTCGCCGGCCCGGCTCGCTCGCAAAACACGTTAAATTTGTGGCTAGCCGCATAATCTACTATGATGTGTGTGTGTGTGTGTGTGTGTGTGTGTGTAGTGGTTCGATTGGCCAGATGATGTGTGTGTGTAGTGGTTCGATTGGCCAGATGATATGTGTGTGTGTATAGTGGTTCGATTGGCCAGATGGCGGCACACGGGATGTGTGTGTGTGTGTAGTAATTCGATTGGCCAGATGATGTGTGTGTGTGTGTGTGTGTGTGTGTGTGTGTGTGTAGTAATTCGATTGGCCAGATGGCGGCTCAGGGGATGAAGACGCTGCGCGCGGGCAGCCGCGCAGGCAGCCACGCAGGACTCACACTGAGGGAACAAGCAAACGCAAACGCAGACGTACAGAACACCTAGCAAGCTACATCTATATCTATATCTATACCTATACCTATACCTATATCTATCTATATCTATATCTATATCTACATCTATATCTATATCTATATCCATATCCATATCCATATCTATCCATATCCATATCTATATCTATATCTATATCTATGTCTATGTCTATATCTATATCCATATCTATATCTATATCTATATCTATATATCTATATATACATATATATATACATATATATATATACATATATATATATATGTGTGTGTGTGTGTGTGTGTATGTATGTATGTATGTATGTATGTATGTATGTATATATATATATAATATATATATATATATATATATATATATATATCTGTGTATCTGTATCTCTATGTCTCTCTCTCTCTCTCTATCTATCTACCTATCTATCTATCCATCCATCCATCTATCTATCTATCTATCTATCTATCTATCTTTCTGTCTATCTATCTATCTATCTATCTACCTACCTACCTACCTACCTACCTATCTACTACTTACCTACCTACCTACCTACCTACCTATCTACCTACCTACCTACCTACCTACCTACCCTCTATCTAGGCGTCGTCTTGGGAGGACTGGGAGGACCCTGAGCTGTCGGACTAGTGTGTTGACATCGCATAACACGTGCAGCAGCCAAAGCGCCCAACTCTGCTCTCAGTCTTCTCGCTCAATTGAGAAGTTCCTAGTTCTTAAGTGCAATGAGCAATGACTTCAAGCGCTTCGTTCTCGGTCAATACTGGTGTCCAGAATCTGTATCTTAGCTCAATAGTAAGCTCTTGACGAGGGCTTTCAAATGAGCCACTGCACAAGCGACAGAAACCAGCTTTGGCTGATTCGAAGCACTTGAAGTCATTGTTCATTGTTAAGAACTAGGAACTTCTCAAACAAGTGATATGGCCTGGCTGATAGTATCGTTGGAAAGCTCAGCAGTCCTGAAAAAGTTTTCGACATTGCAAGGAAATTGATTTTTGTGAACACAGAAAAGAACAGGAGGCAATCCGTGCGGGAAAGTTGCGAGAAATCACCGGGAATATCCGACAGTTGCTGTTGCGACTCCCTCTTGCTGGATGATTTCTTCAAAAAGAGAACAGGAGGCATCAAGTACCACCAAAGCTATTAATATTGCTGCGACTGCCTCCTTCTTGCCTGATGACTTCTTCAAAAACACACGTTTCGTAAACCACACGCATGCACACGTACATGCCACGTTCCCATAGTTAGTATTTTGAATGTATGCATAGAAGTATACATAATATTTTAAGCTTGTGCAACGCATAAGTTACCCGTTCGGGGGGGGGGAGCGGGGGGTGCGTCACCCTGACGTCAAACAGAAAAATTACTCAAGAATTTCTTAGAACATTATCAAATGAGACAATGATAAACAAGGCTGCATAGTTAGATTACAGAAAGAAAGTGAGTGTAAGATAAAAAATAGCTTTCGCTTCCTACTCTCTTGTGCTTTTTTGACACTTGAATAAAAAAAAATTCTAAAGCGTTGTGCCATCCGGACACTTCAAGTTTCCAAAAAATTCGGGAAAATTTCCATCCAATATGGTGAAAAGTTGTACCAAACTTCATTCGAGCCTTTTATAAAAACTACTTAATATTTTTTCAAACCGATTGAAGATTCTGAAAGCTGTTTACTGAAACTTTGATATAGTAAAGTTTGATTACTAGAATGTCAAAGCCAACGTCAACACTAATGAACCTCATAAGTCGATGAAATTATTTTTACATATGGGTGGCCGGGGCCCATGGACACCGTTTGGAGACTTTATTTCTATGCATAAAACTGACCTGCACCTTTCTTTTCACTTTTTCAAGTTCTCACACCTATACCATATTAAAATATACTATTTTTATGATATTTTTCTGAACTTTTGATATCCCTTACCGTCCGGGAAGCGCTCGCCGGAAAAAATTTTCATGATATTAATAGCCTAGACTGAATAGTGACCAGGCTAGTTATTAATATGACAAAGTAGTAACTAAGGTGGAGCGTTGTTCCGAGTTACCGTTACTTAGATAGTTTGATTTATCCGAGGCACTGATAAGGACGGATAATACAAATTCAAATTAATTATTTAGTGACACAGCGGATCCTATACTTTGCCACTCTAGTGATAGTCACGTAGTATTAACTTAATGAAGAAATTTGTAGATACTACTTTACTATTTAATAACCAAATGTTTACTCGCAGAAGACGTGAAAGATTAAAGGACAGATCGTTCGACCCTCGCTCCTTTTCTTGCGAGAAGACAATCGTTTGTCTTGTGAGGATTGCTGTGCGCACTTTCGAGTATCGGTTTTGGTGGTCGTCCACCATCGAGAAAATTGCAATCGTATGCCGCACCAGCTGAAAACTTTTCTACTAAGTCAGACACCGGCCCGGCCGGTTCCACTTAAAAAAACTTGTAATCGACTCGAAAAATACGTAAAAAGCGTGAAAAAACCAGTTAGAGTGTCGAGAGGGAATAGTACATATTAATTGGATAAGCAACTTGAAAAAATAATAATAATATAGTAATACAATAGATCGATATTAAATAAAGTAAAAGGGGGGCCGGGGGGGGGGGGGGGGGGTGTGTGTTTTGAAGTATTCGAGTGCCAGTAAGGGTTGTCAGTCCTCACTCGTCTTCGCGTGTGGGCTCCAAACCTATGCATAACCCCAAGGAGAGAGGAGGCGAATCCGAAGACCGACCCTTCACACAAGGGAATGACATTTGGTTGCTGTCAGAACTGATCATCATAACCTGTTATGGTTGATGAATCATGAACAGACGGGACGGCTGGCGCGGTGGCAAGCGTTCTTGTCTTGTTTCGATTTTACAATGGTCCATCTACCGGGAAAGCGAAATGTGGTCGCTGATAGCCTCTCTAGGCTAGAGTTTAACTCAGAAGTATCGGCGTTGGTGTCCACGGTGGAGATGGAAGACTTGTCCACTGACAAGGTGTATGAGGTCAGCCACATTGAGGCGATGGAGATGGCGAGTGGAGTCCGATATGACCGCACAGGTCTACGGTACAGTCCACAAGGCCCGGATCACGGGATATGTTGTGAGCTACATACCCAGGAGGACGCTGAGTGGTCCTATGAGGTATATGAGAATGCGAAGGCGAACATAAGAGAGGAAGAGGAGACGCAGGAAGTTTATGCAGAGCCTCCTCAAGAGCGGAGAAGTGACCTAGACGATGACCCGGAAAGAATCGGGGTACGGCTAGAAGATGGTACTATCCATATAGCCTCGCCTACCGCATGGAGGCAACAACAGGCTCAAGATCCGGAGTTTAAAGAACTGATACAGTTATATCAGAACCCGGATGAGCTACGGATGACGAAAGCGATCAAAGATCAGATGAAGGAGATGGGATGGAGAGATGGTCTACTGTGGTACAAGGGCCTTCACGGTCGCTATGCGTCACAGCCGGACAAATGGACCCTTTGGGTACCGGAGAGTCTGAGACGATTTATATTTGTCGCAGCCCACAATTGCCCACTTTTGGCGCATCCGGGTCGACAACGAACTCATATGTTCGTAGCGAGGCGATTCTGGTGGAAGAAGATGAAGGGGGAGATAGATCAGGCGGTGGATGCATGCATCCCGTGCAAGATAAACAAAACACCACTGAAGGCAAATTTCGGCCTGATTGGCGAATTTCCTCTTCATGCGGGGATGTTTGAGTTTATACACATTGATCATGTGGGACCTTTCCCAGAATCGAAGGATGGTTACAAATACCTCCTTACGGCTATTGATAGAGCCACCAACTATGTCTGGATCATCCCTGTCAAAGACGTTACCGGCAAGACGACGGCCGAGGCGCTGATCGATAGGATCATCTCACAGATCGGAGTACCAAGAAAGATATGTTCTGATCGAGGCTCGGACTTTAATAACGAGGTCATCGACAAACTATCTAAGTATTACGGGATGAAATGGCAATATGTTACTGCCTATAACCCGCGAGCAAATGGGAAAATCGAGCGGGTACACAGACCCCTCAAAGCCTCGCTAAAGATGTATTGCACGAAGAAGGAGAATCAAAGAGCATGGGTCGAGGCAGCACCATCATTTGCGTTTGCAATGAACTGTCTACCCTCTACGGCGTTAGGAGGCTCGAAGAGCTCAATCTCGCCATATCAGTTAGTATATGGGCGTGAGCCTGATATCCCGACTTCGCTCCTTCACCCAAAAGACACTTGGGCGGATGCGGATGAGTTGTTTGGGATGAGACTTAGAGTGAAGATGGAGGCGGAGCAAATAGTTAGGGCGCATAGAGAGGCGGAGCGCCGAAAGACTGATGCTGGAGGGGTGCGACAAGCGCACTTGGATCAGATCAAGTTCCAGCTCGGGGATATTGTACTATTGTACCATCCTCAAGTCCCGAAGGGAGTCAGCTCTAAGCTGTTCACTCACTGGAAAGGACCTTATCAGATTATGGAACAGACGGGACCTCTGAACTACAAGATCAGGGGTAGAGGGAAGGTGCAAATTGTGAATGTAAGAAGGCTGATTAAGTATGATCCCTTCTTACTGGAAGATGAATCCGTTGAGGAGGCGTTAAAACGGATGAAGGATGATTTCAAAGAGGTGCAGCCCATCCACAAGGAGGCTGGCATAGACCAAGACGATGCTTATCGGGCACCGATAGCTGAGAAGGAGGAGAGTGAGGTGGACAGCAAGGAGAAGATTGACCGCATAAGCGCGGTGGGGACTCAGTCCAAGTCTCCGCGAGAGCATAGCGGAAAGAAGGATCACAGAGGCGCAGCTAAGGAGAGCGCGGAATGATCTTATCAACGACCAACCGAGGAAGGCGATGAGGTCGATGAGATCAAAGGACGTCCACCAGGAGGAGGAGGGGACGGACACTGACCCAAACGCGGGCAACGTTGAGATTGTCCATGAGCGATGGAAGGAAGGCGATGCGATAGCAACCACGCATGGGTGAAAAATGTTTTCTATCTGATGAGACCAGCGGAACAACATGTCGCTGATGACACTCTCTCAGACTTATACTTGATGCGGGTCGTGGCGGTCCCACGACAGATGCGTGTCACACGGACACTCAAAATATCATCAGCCGCAAAGATAGTACAACCGATACTCCAGTTCTGGAGAAGTATGGACCCGGTTGAGGTTCCAAAGGCAAGACATTATCTGCCAGTATATAAAGACGCAAAAAGTCTCGAGACATGGGATGATACAATTACTCCCAGAGACAAGGATTACACTGCGTGGACCATTCAGACACTGCCAAGAGGAGTGCTTGATGTCCCTTTTGAATTATCGTTGGGCGGAATCCCTAATAAGATCTGGGACATTCTCGAACAGTCAAAGTTCGATCTGACTTTTGTTGCTGGTCCTCCACCAGGCAAAGAAATCCGCGCCAGACGACGAAGGCAGTGACAAAGAAACTATTTTTCTTTATGCGTCTCAAATAAACTGATTGATTGCCCACGGCGTATCATGATTTGATCATGCATCATCAGTTATCAATATGAATATTAAAAAGACTCAGTGATATAACTTGGCATTTGATCGCAACATACGAGTGCGAAAGGTCGATCGACGATGATACTACACCGTATATGGGGATCGCTAGTGTATTGAGCGATGGTGTTCCCGGGTATGACCCTTTCCAAGTCCTGGGATGATGTTCTCGAAAATGAAATGTTCTCTGAAACTTTCATTAAATTATTTTTTACGATAGATTATATACTGTCGTACCTGAGCACGGTCAATCTCTACTTGTGTCGGTATATCGCAGGGTCGGGTACATACACCTCGACTTCGGATATAGCTATTAGGACTGGCCCCCTAATACTATATCATAGGATATTCGCCTTATACAAGGGTATGTCATTAAAAAAGACAATGTACTTACGATCTCCCTGTGAATAATAATAATAATAATGATAATGATAAGAAGAAGAAGGAGATCAAAGGGGGAATCGTACTACAGCACCACGTTGCTTGTATTTTTTTTATTAATTGTACGTTTGTTCTTGACATACTGCCGAAAAAAAAAAAGAAAAAAAAAGAAATTGAGGGGAAGGAGTTCAAAATTTACAAGAAAGGCTAGAGAATCCGCTTTGACGTGCCGTATGAGGATATATTTATCGTCTTTTAGCGTCTATCCGTGGGTCGATGCGCTGTGTGGCATGACTCCATAGCGCATACTATTTGCAGAAAGAAATCAGAAGGTGTATGACGAAAATGCTATTTCCGTCATAAAATCGGGAGGGGGTACTGTAGGCATCACCCCCCGGATAGCCGGTAAAAAATACCTTTTCCTGGTGACAGGTGCACCAGCTTGTTTTTCAGTATTATTTGTCCGGATTGGACCTGATGCCATTTTATTCCTGGTCTGTTGCCGTTTTCCTTTTTGGCTTCACTGAGCTAATACAACGAGACATCATTCTCATTCTTGAGGACTGTGTTTGGTTGTATTACCGACTTTTTGCGAGCTATCGTTGCGGGCAATACACGATAGGCTCTAATGACACCCCCGCACGGGCAGTTCCAACACTTCCAGACGGACCGGTATGTTCAATGAAAATACTGGTGGCACCGACGGGAATCGAACTGGCGACAGGGCCCAGATTGTAGAACTTGACCACTGGGCTATCACGGTGTCCATAATAATAATAATAATAATAATAATAATAATAATAATAATAATAATAATAATAATAATAATAATAATAATAATAATAATAATAATAATAATAATAATAATAATAATAATAATAATAATAATAATAATAATAATAATAATAATAATAATAATAATAATAATAATAATAATAATAATAATAATAATAATAATAATAATAATAATAATAATAATAATAATAATAATAATAATAATAATAATAATAATAATAATAATAATAATAATAATAATAATAATAATAATAATACTATATCTAAGGCGTACTGATGCAGCTAATGGCATATCCTCAGCGGACATAAGCCTCCAATACCCTTGTTCGAGGTCCTCCACCCCCCCGTGTTAGTCTCTCGCCTGATGATCGGGGCCACCGATGGAGCTCCTGAGGGCAAGACTGCACTAAGCCGAGGTTATTCCGCAGTCCCAGCAACCTCTTGCAAGACGTCACCGAATGTGCAAGTGCATACACCAAGCGCGGTTGCTAGAGCTGCCTCGAAACCCCACCCATAACAATCTGGTGTCTGCTGGGTCCTGGGCTATCAACCAGCATATGCGGAGTTTAAGATCTTTTACGCGCGCAACGACCCTCCTCCCCAGCATCTACTACCAAAGGGTTATGAGTTGGCGTCACAGTTTAACGCCTTGAGGCCATTGGGCTGAATAATAATAATAATAATAATAATAATAATAATAATAATAATAATAATAATAATAATAATAATAATAATAATAATAATAATAATAATAATAATAATAATAATAATAATAGTGCTTCTCAGTCAATGGCGAATGCATTTCTGCACATGTGCCTCCATCGTCTCACCCATGAGGGGAGTACGAAGATTTGACGATAGGCTCTACTGACACCCCCGCATGCAGCTCCAAGCCTTCCAGAAAGATCAATACTTTCAAAGAAAATATACTTTGAAAATACTGGCACCGACGGGAATCGAACTGGTGACAGGTCCCAGATGCTAGACCACTGGGCTATCGCGGTGCCACTAACAATAATAATAATAATAATAATAATAATAATAATAATAATAATAATAATAATAATAATAGTGCTTCTCTGTCAATGGCTGATGCATTTCTGCACATGCGCCTCCATCGTCTCACCCGTGAGGGGAGTACGAAGAATTGACGATAAGCTCTAATGACACCCCCGCAAGGGCAGTTCCAACACTTCCAGACGGGCCGGTATGTTCAATGAAAATACTGGTCCAGAAATAGACAGGTATGTTCAATGAAAATACTGGTGGCACCGACGGGAATCGAACTGGCGACAGGGCCCAGATGGTAGAACTTGACCACTGGGCTATCACGGTGTCCAAAATAATAATAATAATAATAATAATAATAATAATAATAATAATAATAATAATAATAATAATGAATAATAATAATAATAATAACAATAATAATAATAATAATACTATATCTGAGGCGTACTGATGCAGCTAATGGCATATCCTCAACTGACATAAGCCTCCAATACCTTTGTTCGAGGTCCTCCACCCCCCCGTGTCAGTCTCTCGCCTGATGATCGGGGCCACCGATGGAGCTCCTGAAGACAAGACTGCACTAAGCCGAGGTTATTCCGCAGTCCCAGCAACCTCTTGCAAGACGTCACCGAATGTGCAAGTGCATACACCAAGCGCGGTTGCTAGAGCTGCCTCGAAACCCCACCCATAACAATCTGGTGTCTGCTGGGTCCTGGGCTATCAACCAGCATATGAGGAGTTTAAGATCTTTTACGCGCGCAACGACCATCCTCCCCAGCATCTACCACCAAAGGGTTATGAGTTGGCGTCACAGTTTAACGCCTTGAGGCAATTGGGCTGGAACTCTGTTTAGCAAGTGTGACTAGGTTTTTTCATCTGGATTTCCCTCAAATATGCCACAGTCAACACTCCAAAATAATAATAATAATAATAATAATAATAATAATAATAATAATAATAATAATAATAATAATAATATTAATAGTGCTTCTCTGTCAATGGCTGATGCATTTCTGCACATGCGCCTCCATCGTCTCACCCGTGAGGGGAGTACGAAGAATTGACGATAAGCTCTAATGACACCCCCGCAAGGGCTGTTCCAACACTTCCAGACGGGCCGGTATGTTCAATGAAAATACTTGGTCCAGACGGATCGTTACGTTCAATAATAATAATAATAATAATAATAATAATAATAATAATAATAATAATAATAATAATAATAATAATAATAATAATAATAATAATAAATAATAATAATAATAATAATAATAATAATATAATAATAATAATAATAATAATAATAATAATAATAATAATAATAATAATAATAATAACAATAATAATAATAGTGCTTCTCTGTCAATGGCTGATGCATTTCTGCACATGCGCCTCCATCGTCTCACCCGTGAGGGGAGTACGAAGAATTGACGATAAGCTCTAATGACACCCCCGCAAGGGCAGTTCCAACACTTCCAGACGGGCCGGTATGTTCAATGAAAATACTGGTCCAGACTGATCGGTATGTTCAATTTAAATACTGGTGGCACCGACGGGAATCGAACTGGCGACAGGGCCCAGATGGTAGAACTTGACCACTGGGCTATCACGGTGTCCACAATAATAATAATAATAATAATAATAATAATAATAATAATAATAATAATAATAATAATAATAATAATAATAATAATAAATAATAATAATAATAATAATAATAATAATAATAATAATAATAATAATAATAATAATAATAATAATAATAATAATAATAATAATAATAATAATAATAATAATAATAATAATAATAATAATAATAATAATAATAATAATAATAATAATAATAATAATAATAATAATAATAATAATAATAATAATAATAATAATAATATAATAATAATAATAATAATAATAATAATAATAATAATAATAATAATAATAATAAATAATAATAATAATAATAATAATAATAATAATAATAATAATAATAATAATAATAATAATAATAATAATAATAATAATAATAATAATAATAATAATAATAATAATAATAATAATAATAATAATAATAATAATAATAATAATAATAATAATAATAATAGTGCTTCTCTGTCAATAGCTGATGCATTTCTGCACATGCGCCTCCATCGTCTCACCCGTGAGGGGAGTACGAAGAATTGACGATAAGCTCTAATGACACCCCGCAAGGGCAGTTCCAACACTTCCAGACGGGCCGGTATGTTCAATGAAAATACTGGTTCAGACGGATCGGTATGTTCAATGAAAATACTGGTGGCACCGACGGGAATCGAACTGGCGACAGGGCCCAGATGGTAGAACTTGACCACTGGGCTATCACGGTGTCCAATAATAATAATAATAATAATAATAATAATAATAATAATAATAATAATAATAATAATAATAATAATAATAATAATAATAATAATAATAATAATAATAATAATAATAATAATAATAATAATAATAATAGTGTTTCTCTGTCAATGGCTGATGCATTTCTGCACATGCGTCTCCATCGTCTCACCCGTGAGGGGAGTACGAAGAATTGACGATAAGCTCTAATGACACCCCCGCAAGGGCTGTTCCAACACTTCCAGACGTGCCTGTATGTTCAATGAAAATACTGGTCCAGAAATAGACCGGTATGTTCAATGAAAATACTGGTAGCACCGACGGGAATCGAACTGGCGACAGGGCCCAGATGGTAGAACTTGACCACTGGGCTATCACGGTGTCCATAATAATAATAATAATAATAATAATAATAATAATAATAATAATAATAATAATAATAATAATAATAATAATAATAATAATAATAATAATAATAATAATAATAATAATAATAATAATAATAATAATAATAATAGTAATAGTAATAGTAATAATAATAATAATAATAATAATAATAATAATAATAAAAATAATAATAATAATAATACTATATCTGAGGCGTACTGATGCAGCTAATGGCATATCCTCAACGGACATAAGCCTCCAATACCCTTGTTCGAGGTCCTCCACCCCCCCGTGTCAGTCTCTCGCCTGATGATCGGGGCCACTGATGGAGCTCCTGAGGGCAAGACTGCACTAAGCAGAGGTTATTCCGCAGTCCCAGCAACCTCTTGCAAGACATCACCGAATGTGCAAGTGCATACACCAAGCGCGGTTGCTAGAGCTGCCTCGAAACCCCACCCATAACAATCTGGTGTCTGCTGGGTCCTGGGCTATCAACCAGCATATGCGGAGTTTAAGATCTTTTACGCGCGCAACGACCCTCCTCCCCAGCATCGACCACCAAAGGGTTATGAGTTGGCGTCACAGTTTAACGCCTTGAGGCCATTGGGCTGAATAATAATAATAATAATAATAATAATAATAATAATAATAATAATAATAATAATAATAATAATAATAATAATAATAATAATAATAATAATAATAATAATAATAATAATAATAATAATAATAATAATAATAAATAATAATAATAATAATAATAATAATAATAATAATAATAATAATAATAATAATAATAATAATAATAATAATAATAATAATAATAATAATAATAATAATAATAATAATAATAATAATAATAATAATAATAATAATAATAATAATAATAATAATAATAAATAATAATAATAATAATAATAATAATAATAATAATAATAATATAATAATAATAATAATAATAATAATAATAATAATAATAATAATAATAATAATAATAATATAATAATAATAATAATAATAATAATAATAATAATAATAATAATAATAATAATAATAATAATAATAATAATAATAATAATAAATAATAATAATAATAATAATAATAATAATAATAATAATAATAATAATAATAATAATAATAATAAATAATAATAATAATAATAATAATAATAATAATAATAATAATAATAATAATAATAATAATAATAATAATAATAATAATAATAATAATAATAATAATAATAATAATAAATAATAATAATAATAATAATAATAATAAATAATAATAATAATAATAATAATAATAATAATAATAATAATAATAATAATAATAATAATAATAAATAATAATAATAATAATAATAATAAATAATAATAATAATAATAATAATAATAATAATAATAATAACAACAATAATAACAATAATAAAAGCTCAAGAAAGAAAGCAAGAAAGAAAGAAAAAAACAGAAAAGAAAGAAAGAAGAGAGAAAGAATGAAAGAATGCAAGAGCGACAGAATAAATAAGTGAAAGAAAGAAAGAAAGAAAGAAAGAAAGGAAGAAAGGAAGAAAGAAAGAAAGAAAAAAAGAAAGAAGCAAGGAAGACATTAAAGAAAAGGATGAAAGGACAGGAAAGAAAGAAGAAAGGAATGAAATACACGAAAAAAAAGGAAAGTATATAAGAATGAATGAATAGAAAACGAAAGAAAGTAAAAGATAAGAAAGAAATAGAAAGGAAGGAAGGAAGGAAGGAAAGAAGGGGTGAAGGAAATAAAGGAAGGAAGGAAGGAAAGAAAGATGAAAGAATGATGGAAAAAATAAATTAAACAAAGAAAGCAAGCAAGAAAGAAAGAAAGAAAGAAAGAAAGAATGAAAGAAAAAAAGAAATACAAAGATAAGAAGGAAAAGAATGAAGGAAATACAGAAAGAAAGAAAGATAGAAAGACAATTACAGAGAAAGGAGTTTTTGTTATGTTGTTGGTTGGTGTTGCTATTGCTTTGGTTGTCGTTGTTGTTTTGGTTGTGGTTGTGGTTGTTGTTTTGGTTGTGGTTGTTGTTGATGATGTTGGTGTTACATGAATACACGTATCTCCAAGACGAACACAGCACCGGGAATCAGGTAAATCATTAGGTAGGTACCCCTGCAAGGGACGTGAGGAGCAGGAGGTAGCCTAAGTCGTCGCCATCCCACATATCGATGAATTCATTAGACGCAGAAAGTAGAATAGCAGTGTCCGCATATCGGTGGTGATCGAACCGCATCCCAGATGCAGTTTAGACATTCCCCTGTAAAAGAAAAAGACAAGACAAAAGAAGTGGAAGGAGATAGAAGGGACTGTGTTTGAAGCGGCAATCCACGACGAGGATGCATCACAGCAGGGAAATTTTAAACGACATCGAAACATCGGCACTTGAGTAATATATTAGCAGCAAGAATACAGCCACAGGGACCTTGTAGGTCACGAAATAGCAGCTACAAGGCAGGGTCAAACGTACTTCCACCTCCCAGTCCGCAGGGTGGAAATGCGTTAGCACCCCAGGCCGACGCTTCCCAATGGTTGCGAAACGGCTCGTTTGCCCCCCCTGCAATTTGCCCCGTCATTTGCCCCGCGTAGAACGGGACTTTGTTTGAATTGAAACTTTCAACAGTTCGGGACACTTTGGCAAAAAGGCACTACTAAGGATGTTTTAGGAATTCTGCGCAGCCAGGCCTGAACAAAATCACCAACTTTCCGAAAGCTAACATGTAAAAACAGCTACAACAAAGGAACAAAGAAGCCTGTATAAGTCTTGTATACGCTGGTTGGTCGCTGATGTGGTGCGAGTTTTTGGCGTGATGAAGAAGAAGGAAGCGAGGAAAGAGGTGATTCGCAGGAGGAAGACTGCCTTTGTGAACTCGATGGAGGAAAGGGAGGAGGGGAAGGAAGAAGGACTGCAAGGGACGCAATGATGGAGGAACTTCTTCTTCTTCTTCTTCTTCTTCTTCTTCTTCTTCTTCTTCTTCTTCTTCTTCTTCTTCTTCTTCTTCTTCTTCTTCTTTTTCTTCTTTTTCTTCTTCTTCTTTTCTTCTTCTTTTCTTCTTCAGTTTCTTCGCTTTAATTGAGAAAAAACAACCTTACATTTGATATCAGGGAAAGTCCACATGAAAATTAGTTTGACCCTTATCTAAGGTGGAAACCTAGGCTCAGATGAATATATGAAAAAATGTGATTAGTCTAATGATGAACAATATTTTTTAATATATATATATAAGCTCTTGGTTGGCCCGCTACGTCGACGTGCTCTTGGATGTTCCTTCAAGGATCGGAAAGAGGAGAATTCTGGCGGTGTGATTTTTTTTTTTTTTTTTTTTTTTTTTTTTTTTTTTTTTTGTTGTTGAAAGATATGATATAGTACACATTATATGTATTTATATATAATAATTCGTTTTTATTATTGAAATAAGTGATATTGTCTTTTTAAGGCAGTTGAGTGATGTTGTCTTTCTGAGATGTTCTCGGATTGTTTTCCATTCATGGGTGAAGAGTTGTGAGGTATGGGCTGTTGTTGTCGAAGAATTGGTGATGTTTTGTTGAGTGTCGCGTGTTGTATGTG